>JAAXYX010000601.1:0-34579 GCA_036851915.1 Ptenothrix huangshanensis | reverse complement strand
TAAAAATAAAGCAAAGCGATAATGTTTGATTAAAACTATACAATGGACAAAAAACGAAAAATCAAACGAAAGCAAAATAGAAGTAAACCTGAAATAAAATGAAAACTATACAACCGGCATAAGACTTTTCCATTCTTGTTTTTTGATTAAATTGTAGGAAACGGCATTGTGCACTGCGGTTTGGTCCGTTCTGAAAACAAAGCGACGGTGGCTACGTTCTCAGGATGGCTTTGTAGCCCACTTTTACGATATGAGTGAATATATCATGCCAACGTTAGCTTGGGGATTCCTTGGACCGCCATGTCCATTCCAGGAATTGTGTTATTATTTTAAGGTATTTCCTATAAATATTTACTACCCGATATTAGAATTAATGATAAGTGGAAATCTACAGGCAGTTAATATATCTATCTATGGAAATGTAGTGTGCGCTTTCCTTCGGAAATTATTCATTTAATAATATATTATGTCACAAGGGTAATATTTAATGCTTCCGTAAGTCTGTAGCAAATGCTCTGTTAGTTGTACACTGTGCTTCCACCCAAATTCAAAGATCTTTATACAAGTATCTACATGTGAATCCTGTGCAACCATGTGAAAATCTTGCCTAAACGCCAGCGGTATAAAAAAGATGAGGTGTTATACTGGGTATCGATGTGGGAGTCGCAGTCACAGGCGGGGTACAGAAGAAGCAGCGTAGCCTACGGTAGTGTCGGTATCGAAGAAGTAGGCCATTGCATTATAAGTACAGGGAACGCTTCGGATATAGCACAAGGTCACGTGTGTGCGTAGTTTTTAGCAAGGCTCAAGTATTTTTAGCAGTGCAGTGTGTTGAGAAATGTGAGATTTATTCCTGGAACAGAAATTCACGTAGTTATGTACAGCTGTCCGGTGAATCCTTCCGGAACAAAAGTTGAAGTTGGAAGAAAGTTAGAAGCAAACAAATTGTGTGGAAATTGTTACTACCGAGTAGATTGCCTTAGAGCATGCAAATAGCAACAGAAATATATAAATACATAGTTACATACAGGCGACAGCGAGATTTACGAGATGCATTATTTATTATTGTATTAAAATAGGTATATACCTATTTGAATACAATAATAAATAAACAGCTATGGCTAACGGAAGTGAATGATGCACAATAATAATATTCGTATAATATGTTATTTTATGAAACTTTCTCTGTTCTGTTCACAGGATAAATTTACGGAGTTTCTCCAAGCGATTTTTAGTTTTGAGAAAGTACGGTATACAAGTATAGATGAACTATGCGTGGATATTTTAGCAAGACAAGAAGAAATGTATACGGATGTGATGGAGCGTCTTAATTCAGCACTCATCTAATAGATATAATTTCTTAGTGACTTTATTTGCATATATATATATATATAGATATATTTAGATTATGTATATATATATGTATCCATAGCATAGCGTATATTTATGTTGATGACTGACTTGATCCGAAATTTCAGGACAGACGGGAACATAACGGACATAATTAAAAATATACCGAAAAAACGTGTAAAAGAAACTTCAGATCAAAGTTAAAAATTGTGTTAACCATACAATAATAGAGAAAGATAGTAGTTCGATTAATAGAATTAACTGTTACAGATCCAACTCAAACGAGTACCTTCAACATCATCATTTTTTAAAATACAATTAAAATTCTCTTACACAAAGTACGGGGAGCATAGTATTTGTTTTCTGTCCTTAAGTTATTTGCTTACTAAATGGAATCTTGTGAATTAGGATGAAAATATTCTATAGTTTCCTAATTTGAACCATCAGATGACAGTCGACCTTTCAGCTGCACGAAACACGGCTGACAAACTCTCACCGGTCTTAAGATCCTTAAACGAAATATTTCTGACTCGAATCTACTACACCTATATCAATAAAAACAATGGGGAAGTTTCATAAGTTTAAGATTGTACAAATTAATTTCTGTAATATAAGTATAGTTTTTCAAAAACAGCTACAAAAGATAAAAAAAATGTTTAATTCATTATAATTCCTATTGAACTTACTTGGAACAAAATAGTTGTCCACAATTACGGCAATGATGTTTCCGTTCCGTGAGCGTAAACTTGGTTTGACAAGCTGCACAGGAATCTGAGACTTCATCTCGGACCCAATGGTCCGCACACTTTCCACTTTCATTGACTGACCAACTGAACACTCGACCCCGGGCATCTCCCACATACACGTTTTTATGGTCCCTGAAATATCCATGTTTTGTTATAATCATTGTTAAAACTTCACATTTGGTGCTCCATAAAATTAATAAATTACATCAAATGTATATAAACATACAGTCTTCATAATAGTGTTGTAAATAGAATTGGAATAAAATTGAGCTGAGAAAGCATTTGAACGTATACACTATACTAGTGATAAGACCAACTTACTTGGACACACTGATGCACGTAATTGAGGCAGGTTCTGTGTTATCCTTCCGATCATAAGCTGTGTGCATAGTTAACTTTCCCCGGAAAATTAATTTACGACACCAATTAACATTCTCATTGACTTTGAAGTCACTACTACTCAGGATTTCAAAGGATTCATCATCAATATTTAAACTAGTTTCACTCTTTGAACTACGAATTGTCTTCTCCTTTCTCTTGTTCATTATAAAATCGGACTTCCGATTCTTCTGCTTCGTTTGCTGTTCTTCGGAGCTTGATGCTCGGATGCGTTCTCGTACGGCCGGCGAAGAGGGCATCGACTCATTTGCTACTGGCACGGGGACTGGTGCTGATACTGATACTGTTGTGGTTGTTGTGGTGTCTACGGGATGTGTCTCAGTACTTTCGGAACTGACGGCTACGATACTCTGCTCCGAAACTGCAACTGAACTACCGTCTAATTGCTGACTGTCGTCAACATCTTTGTCTGGATCGAATACTTCTTGAGTTCCACTATTGTGGTCTTCCGAATCTTCCGTTGATACTGAGGTATTGTTTTCATTTTCTGGCGTATGACTGTGCGTTACAGACCACATCTGAAACGACAATAATTAATATAGTTACATCTCTTTTTGCACCATGATAATAGCATCCTACAACATCAATGTAGTGGTAATGATATTTCAAATAAAAAGGTCCACTGACCCTGACGATTCCATCCGTAGATCCAGTAAGAATTACATTGGCATCGTCCCAATCGTTGAGATAGCTGAACGTTACACAAAGAATTCCATCGCTCATGCCTCCACCCCCGCCTACACCTGCGGTGTCAACTACCGCAATAGGATCTCCGTTGATGCTCCAAAGTCGGAGCCAACTTCGATCACAAGTGCAAATATCACCACTAAGTTCATTAACCCCCACGGCATCCACTTGAGAATAATGTGGGACTAACTGCCGCACAAAGCAGAGGCGAGCCAGATCCCAGATGATACAAGTTGTATCCTTTGAACCGCTGACAATGATGTTATACGAGGGACTACAAGTCAAGCAACTAATTGGTTCGGTATGTCCATATAAATTGGCTCTAAACTTAAACTCTTTGTCTTGTATTTCCCACGCTGTGATAAACGTATTTGTTGATCCCGTCAATATTAACTTCTCACTATGCGAGGTGATGACGGTAATTTCTCCAGGATGGCCGAGACACAACTGCTGATGTGTTGATTCGACGATTGTGACCGGGCGATCAGAGTCTACATTACATATCCGGATGCTGCAATCCGCAAAGCCCCAGGAAATAAATCTCGTTGTACTCAGTAAATGCTTATTTTGTTCTACGGCGTGAATACTTTTATTGTCCAATGGTATGATTTGACCTGCAAGGCAGAAACATTAATTTATAATATCATGGCAAATCCATCTGCTTAAACATAACTTCCATTTTTACAATGAAACTACAGCACTTACCGACGGGCCCCTTTAATTCTCTCACCGGACTCATGGTCGGCCTTAAATTATCTACATGGTGATAAAATAGCTTTTCATTCAAAACTTTTTCACTCATAGCGTTGAAATTTATTATTGGATTAGAATTGTCAAATTTATTAACACGTTTCACGGGATGTGGTTTCTTGAAAAGTTGTTTCGGAATCTGGCCAAAATTATTAATGAAGCCTATGGTGGCATTTTTCTTTAGCGGGTCGTCAATTCTGCGAAAAATATTCAGTTGAATTATCAATGTAATTCTACCAACTAACCTTTAAAATGTACCCACCATGTATACAAAAGTACAGCAACATACATGAATGTAAACATGCTTAAGAATGTAAACATACGTGTAAATGTCAACATTGCCTTCGTAGAATAAATGATGAAAGACATTGACTGCTTCCACAGCGGTAGGTCCCTGTTGTTTGTACCCAAATATTAGATCAATCCACTCGTGCAGATGCTGGGAGACATAATCGCATTCCAAAGCCATGCGATGAATCCTATAATTTGCAGAACGGTTAATTCCCGCAAACATTAATGTCTTACGGTATTATTATATCTTCCCCTAGCGATCTCCCTTACCTAATAAATTCACGCGAGTCATTCTTCGCCCACGGTGGAAGCAAAACATCGCCAAGAGACACTCCATTTTGTTTTGAACCCAAATCAAAATTATTGGAATTTTGTAAAAACTCCGGGAGGTAAAAAAATTCTGTAATTGTTTGCAATATTTGAAAACATAAATTACCCTACTTGACACAATAACTCAACGGTACACTCGATGATTGTAGGTTTACATATCATTTCTATCCATGAGCACAATTTTGAATGATAAAATGTAAGACGCAAACCTGGGATTAGCTCTTTTACATCAGCCATATTATGTTTCGACGCAGACGTCCACGCTTCCTTTATGGAATGAAACATTCGGTCGGCTAAATCGAAATGGCCACCCTGAAACCAAAAACAAACAATCACAAATAAACAAAATATTAATGGACTAAAACTTATTAGGTACGGTTCGTATAATAAGGTATTTAAAAACCGTCTTACTTGCAATCTCAGAAAATGCTGTGCGAATGGTTCCATTCTGACCAGGTAAGAACACACAATCATTGCGGAGGAATAGTGCGTTCCATAATGATACGGAGGAGTTTCCCCATGCGGATCATCCCATTCCCGGTACCTCTTGGTGAACTGAACCAATCGAGTGGAACTCTGTGCGCCCATAGGTTTACTCAAATCTCGAAACGAAAGGGGATCTGTCAAATCTAACGTTGACGAATCATAATTTGACAAAATCCACGGAAATACTGGATACTGCATCAAATCATTGTAGGACCGACCAGCCAATGTATTTAAATGCATCAAGTACTGAAAGTTTGATATTTCTCCTCTCTATGCAAAGTTTTAAAGAATACAATCAATAAATACTTAGTATCATATTATTTAGTATTTGTATTAAATGTAATATAGTTAATTTGATTTATTGATTTACACTCACCACCCACCGCTGGGTAACACTCGTTTCTCCAATGAGACTAGAAAATATCCCGCTACTGGATTCTACATTCGTTGTTCGCCGTTGACCAGCTACACTTTGCTTCACATCACTATTCTCATTTTTACTTACAGAACTGAATTTCTGATAAACAACATTTCTCACTTTCCGGGGGAAAGCAAGTAAATAGTTCCTACCATCCGAACAGAATATTTCCAGTGCGATTGGTTGTAAAAGGTAACGTCGTTTGTGCACTTCCGTCACATCGTCGTAATGGAATTTCCAACAAGTGTGAGTTTTATGACGCTTGGGTGTGGGGCCGTAGCACTGGGGCGGAAGAATGGGTTCATACATATTCGCCGGAAGATAATACATATCTTTGATTTCTCTAGTTTTGGCTAGGATTGTAAAGCCTGATATGAGATAGAACATGTCTTTGCCAAATAAAAGTAATCCTTCCTGTGTGTCCAAACCCGTGATTTGAGCCATTCGAAATATCTGCGAGATTTTCTCGCTTGGCGAATTTATCAGTCGGAATAGCATAGAATTATTATCAGGATCAGGTTGTGGCTGTTGATCTTCCGGGAAAGGATCATCCATGGATTGAGTAGCTAAAATTTATTCATTTTACATGTAAATTTCAGCAACTAGTGTCAGTGTCTTTGTCAACAAATCATTAAATTTAGTTTATTACCCATTCGAGGGGATGCAGGATCACTGGAAGTGGAAGCCGTGGCCTCTTCGATGTCATCAAGTGAGCTGATAGATGTGCCGGATTCTGCGATGAGTGAATGCTGATGTTTGAATCGTCTGTGATATTCTTTCGAATCCTTTGACATTGGCGGATTTACTCGCCGAGTTTTGGGTGAGGAAAGACTAGACACCGAGGGATTAGTGTCTATGAATGGATAATGAATGTAAAACATGTCGTTTTTGATCAACTTCTTCCGCATTCGACAAGGTCCTTCTGTTGTATCCAACTGCCACTTGTCTATAATGTAATGACGACATAAACAGGAAATAACATGAAACATCCTGAATGGGTAGTGCAGGTAGTCGTGGTAAAAAGTACTTTACATTGTTTTAAATATATTACCTAGACTAGATGGCTCCTGAGGACCCCAAAGACCTCGCTCTCGAGTTAGATCCATTTCCAGTTGAGGCAAGAGCGTATCTTTAACATACCGATGCAGATGCCTTTGATTCTCCAGTTGAAATCTTTCTTGTGAGTCCAGTATATCCTTGATGTTTATGACATGTTTGTTCGACAACTAGATTTTAAATTTGAATGAAACTTAGTGAAATAATTCCTCAATTAGTATGCATTATAGCGGTAGTTAAATGCTGACCGACTCAGTAATCTGAAGTTTACCAATAATAAAACTTACATTCTGAACACGCATCGCATCTCCCCATTGGTTTACTAAATTAACGAACTTTTCCTTTTCCGAGTCCTTCCTCAAGACAGATCGACCAGCAAGTCGAGTGAGTCCCCCCGTTACCTTTTGTAACTTGGACTGAAGTTGCTGATGAATTTCCCAAGATTGAATTCCAACTGGATTTGAGCCCGGTTTTTTCTGATTTGGATTTGTTTCAGAGGTCATATATGAGATCCATAATTTATTGGCAGAGTCCCCAATTTGATCACGAAGAGTAGTTAGGGACGGTGGTTTCGGAGATTGAAATGTGATTTTGAACAAATCTTCCACTAACGGTTTTTTCGAAATATATAGATCTTCCCAAACTTTTTCAGCCGTTGATGATATTTCCGCATCCAACTGCAAGTAACAGTTCAAACATTTGCTTCTTATGTACTTACATGCATTCCTGTAACTAAATTTAATCGAACTGAAAGAAGTGATTTACCCTCGCTTGCTCTCTTCCATCTGGTACCTCATGACTGACATGCCACTGAGTTTTGTTTCCCCCCTCAAGACTAATAGGAAGCCCGTCTACAAGTTGCATGAGAACATGAACAAGACAACCAAAGAATTCTTGTTGATGATTGCCACTTCCAAAAATCACTGTACGAACACTTCGTAATTTTTTCAACGCCTCCACCTTATCCCATTTATTTGATCGACGGCTCAGAATGAAAAGGACAGTTCGATTTAGACAGTTATAAATCATATCTGTCGTCTGCGGCGGCGTCCTCTTGTTTCTGTAATATCAAACAATGTTCCTTGTCAGAACAAACCACGTAATCAATACATTAAATAACTGATGCAATGGAAGTAAATCCCACCTGCAATGATTAACCAAGACAAGTATGAAATCCAAGACAACAGTGGGATCTCTATTGAAGCTTTCAATCCACAGTTTATCCACGAGACGACACAAGAATTGTCCCACACTTTGTAAATAACCAGACATTCTATCTAGGTCAAATGCAATTAAATGATCCAAAAGTGTTCCCAATAAATTCGTGTGAAATTGACCAGTCAAACTAGAGTCTTCCGATGTGCCAGCATCCAAAACTGTGTCTACAACTAAGCTTGTATTCTTCTGAAGAGCATTATTACTGGTAGACATCCAGTCAATTATTATCATTCGAAGAAAATCCAATATAATTTTCTTAGCAGGATGATTCATTAGGTTGATATTCGTGGTTTTCACTTTGTCCACCATAACTAGGGCATCATTAGACTCTCCAACTCTCACTTCCACATCATCTAGTATATTTGTGTCCAATGGCATGACCGTGGAAGCAAGCGAGGATAAAATTTCAGTCGATGTAAATAGTGGTTGAAATTCCGGAGTGTTGGAATACAGGTAAATGAGAAACTGGATGATGCAAGCTGGAATGTCTGAACTGGTTTCATCCGATGTGATGAAAGTTCTTGTCACCGTGAGGAGCGTATTGATGGAATCGGGGCAAAGTGTTACTTTCCCATAGAGCGAAGAAGTCATTTTATTGGAAGGAAGTGCAAATACGTAGTTCCAAATAGTGTCCAATGTCATCTGGAAACGATATTTGTTATAATTTACAAATAGGTATATAAAAAGAAAATCTTAAGAGACTGCTATTTGCACACAAAGATTAGAATACAATGTGGTATCAACGTGGAATACAAACACATGAACCAATACATAGAACGTATAGAAATAAATAGTCTTTGTAAACCCAGGTCTTAAATTATCACTCACCATTTCTCTGCTATCAGATCTTAAACTGACATTCCGACACGGTTGCGTCAGCACCATGGCACAGAAAATAAACCAAACCTCATCGGGCATTAACGACGTATCCCCATGAATCTCCTCACATCTCTGGCTCAAAAGTAAACTCAGTCGAGCCCACCCGCCAACAACACCTGATTTTCTCACAATATCATCTTCTTGCTTCCTTAAAGGTACAATAACATTCTGAAAACTGGCAGTTCGTATAAAACTAAACGATGATGGATCTCTAAATTTCGATTTCAATCCGGGACTTGAAGTTAAGCAAAGCAGGAGGATCCTCAGCGACCACAGCATAGAACTTGGGTGAATATTTTTCTCACAGAATAATAGGATAAAGTCATATCCGAGTCTACTTATCAACTCTTCACAGAAGCCCACGTTCAGAACTTTGCCCGTATACATGAGTGAATGAATTAATTGCAGACATTTGTTGCGTAATTCAACCGTATTATTGAATTCCTCGCGAGCACCATCCATAGAGATTGTAGAAATTACAAAATGACCAAATGTGGTTAAATCACTCGAAGGTTTTGTATGGAGAAGATGTCCTAGGATTGCAAATATTTGATTATTTTGATTCTGATGAACACGATGTAGCAATTTATTGGTCATATTTGCTTGACGTAATAATTCCAAGGTTGTTTTCGGATCATCAGCTAGTAACTGGAGAAAATGATCGTACACGGGTTTCTCCAAATCCACTTCCTGATCTATGTCAATCCAAATATCCAAATCTCCCAGAAGTTCCGAAAAACCAGTGTTTGTCGTCGACGTATCAGTTGATATAAGACTGAACACTGTATTTTCAAAAATAAAATCAAATTTAAACTGAAGTTTAGTACGCACAGGAAGTACATAATACAATTAAATAGGCAGTCTAATTAAACAAGTATATATGTAATTACTTAAGTGCATACGTTTTATCTAGTTACTCAAGATCTTTACGACCTCATTAATTGTAAATTCGTATTTACGTTGAGTTTGAAAGTTTTGCAACTGTAAATCTTAGTCCCCTTACCCAGGTGCAACACTCGCATCGAGAGTAAATTCTTCTTCCTTTTTAGCATGTATCCCAGCATTTGCCAACAAGATCGATCCACCAACGTAGAGCTCGAGGCTCCATTTACACAATTACTTTTGACAACACACACTAAAGCTTTCAAAGCTGCATAGAGAGCTTCACCCGTCGTTGCCATAGCCACAAGTCCGATGAATGTCGGAATTCCCGCTATGCACAAAGCAGATTTAGCTACAGGTAGTGGGGTGAATATTCTTACTCCAATGTAGCCTATTGCTACCCCACCCAAGCACCGAACTGGACCCATTAGATGGGCCGCTGAATTATGAAGGATCGATATGGGCGTCGCATTCTCATGGGAGGACAGTCCCAACTGACGGAATACAAAAGTTTCCTCTCATAAATTACATATATTTTGAAAGTTACAATCATGACAAATTATTCAACACCACTTACCTGTCTAGCAATTGCTTTGGCATCGGCCTTGGAATAAATTTTACGAATTTTGGCAAGGGTTAATTGAGAGACAGCGAGGGCATTCAATCCAAATATGATCTTATCCTCTGCGATTAGCGGTCCAGTAATATCTACCAACGAAAGGAAATTTACATTACAGCAAGTCAGAACGAGTTAAACCATTAAGACCCACAATTAATTGCATGTGACAAATGATGCAATCACCAGAATGTGTTTTGACAGCCTGCCAATTTCCTGGGTATTCGGGCCCCAATTTCCACAGATTTGCAATCGTGGATGAATTAGGAACCCAGTCTTCAAACAGATGACTGATTCCTTGACGCCAAGTAAGTTTAGAAATCTTTCTCCATACCGGCGGGGTCCCAATAAATGCACTGTACGAAGCTCCTTTCGTTCGAGTCGGGTAATCCAGTTTGCAATTATGAACCGGGCGTCCATTCACATGTAGGGTAAATGACGACGGGGAGAACGTTAAAAAAACGTGATGCCATTGTCCTTCATGAAGTAGTTCTGGACACCAGACTCGAAGCGATGATGGTGGAGCAACGTCTGGTTCCCACTCACCTACTCCTTCAAACGTGAAATATATAATTGCAGTAATTTAGATACAATTGAATTACCATGTACTACTACTCTGCCTAATCAGAATTAGTACAACTAAACAACTAGTCAATAAATACCTAAGGGTGGCAAATTAGATTCTCGTGTGCTGACTAGTAATGCTTTATCCCTTGCAGAGACTACGACAGATAAAGCTAGTTTTTGACTATTTGTGGTTTCTTTGAGAATAGTTAAAATTCTGACTGGATGCGGATCCAAGCGAGGATCACTAAACTTGTCGACGCAAAACCACGTTGAAAAGCTCATTCCGGATGTTCCTATCATTAAATAAAAAGAATCACAATTAGACTCCAATTAAAAACAAATTTGCAGGCTTATTTATCGCACCCAGGTTTCTTGTAAGAAAATACACACCTGGAAATCCTCTATCCCCTATCCCACTGGCAAGTAAATTGGTTCCAAATTCTGGTGTAGAAATTTGAGTATGTGGTGCTACTGAAGGTAGAAACAGGCATCCAAACCCTTCAGCTGACATATCGAACTCCACAAAAGAAGGATACGGAGTAGAGGAATTGGAGTAGAAATTGGAATTAGTAATATTATCAGACTTGGGCGTTGTCATTGAGACCAAGGATTTGATTCTACTCAGCTGGACAGGAGGACAGGATGCTGAAATATTAGCAGAGGGTGGCGTCGTTCGATCGCAATTCAAGGGATTTCCAAGACGGAGAAAGCATCTGCGGAGGCATAATTGCACCAATTAATACATGCATCCAGAACTGAACGCTTGGGTAGATATAATAGTTAAACTAGTCGTTATGTCTACCTGAGATCCCGTGGTTGCAAGTGATGCGTGGCTACACGTTCGAATGCGTAATGTAAGGGGGAATGTAATATATGAGATTCATCACTCAAAGCTGCCGCACATTTGCCCAGCAATTCTTCAGTTAAGCCTGCTTCAGCCATTAACTGCTGATTCCTTTCGTTTCTGACTAGACTCTTGACCAACTCGGCACAAAATAATTGGCATTGAACATCCTCAATCGAAGGAATTAGCTTAAGCATTACAATGACTACAGAGGAATGTACTATAATTGGCTCTGGCACCGGAGGATTCAAATTTAAAGAAGGGGTAGTTTTTCGAAGAAGGGGGCTCATAGGAGGAGTTGACGAGGTTGAGGTTGACTTGGATTCATCTGCCCTAGACTGTTGCGAGTGGCTACCGCTGCCAATACTACTTGTCGCAGACGTCGTCATTGCGGTTGCACTAGTAATGCCAACAACTCCCCCCATACTCGCACCGGAAGCTGGTGCACGTTGCACCAGATTTGAGGAGGTACGGTCGAATACATCGGTTGTTAAATCGTACAGCAATCGGTACAGGAATATTGTCTGTGTTAACTGGAATGGAAGTAGGGATGCGGACGGGTCGGGCAGGTTAGAGGTAAACACTGAATTAAATATTTGTTGGTGGCTCTGGTTCTGGTTTTGATTTTCGTCTGACGAACCAATTGCTATTGTTTTTGCATTGCTATTCATATTGCTGGTACTAGGAGTCAAGTGGGTTTGCCTTGTGAGGAAACCCAGAAGCCGAAGCGTGTCGGCTAAACTAGGCAGTGATATCTGGGAGGAAAAACAAGGACAGTAGCGATTATCTCGAGGAAATAAAACTTTAATATGAAAGAAAATACCGCATCAAAATCGAACGAATGCAGCAAGGTCGGACTTACTTCTTGGTGAAATAATTTTGCATTGGCTGGTTCAAAACGCATTGACAGAGCAAAACTTGCAAATATTAGCTGAATCAAATGCATTCTTTCCCGAATGGAATTGCAATTCTTGGCGAGTAATCCTTCCATAGAAACGAGAACACTCATTAAGTAAAGGAATCCACCGGCTTTGCGGAAATTATTACGAGCTCGGTGGCTCTCTCGAAATGTCGTGATGAGACTGGATAAAATCTCGATTTTCACGGGAATACTCGAGTTCACGTCCGATGAGTGTAACGTTACGAGCAATGAAGTCATATCTTCTTCACCGCCCTGGCTCATTAGTAGTTGCTGCATGAGAGCTGGAGAAAACCCACAAAGAATTCTTAATGACTATAACCCATTTACATTCCATTCTTTCCGGAACACTATCCCTATAGCATTGCTATTCATAGTCTTGTTTACACCGCAATCTCCTTCATTTCTTTATGTTACGAGATTTTCATTTCCATTCTTCAGCCTGGTCAGTATTAAGATTTATTATGACACCTACAGCCGCTTAGTAAATAAAGAACGACTGTTCTCACACATTCATTCCACAGCTTCAGAATCAGGTTTGAGTGCTTCCACGTAGCTTATTACACGAAAACTTTGCTGACGATCTTTTACTACCTTATTATGTATTTTCAGATCATTACTAAGAGCACATTTACAACATCTGCTTACCGTTTACTTTGGCAAAATTTACTTGCCTACAAACTTACTAATATGGCTACAGTAGAGCACTGGTTTTAATACGGTAATACTTACCTAGAGAAATATTGCGAAGAGCGACGGATGAAGTAATAAACCCAAGAACGCACTTTGATCCATTATTTTCACGAAAGATGTTGACATTAGCATTATTCCCGGAGAGAAGCAGTGTTAGTAGTTCTATTACTGATAAAGTCAGTTCCGGACTCACATCTAAAGAAAAATAAATTGTTAGGCTTGAATATATTCTACGAATGCAATAGTGCATGAAAAGGCATGAAATACGAAGGTAAAATTGTGTAGAAATATGACTAGGCTCATGTATAAAATACACCAGGCAGTGCTCAAGGAATAATTTTACCTTCAGTACATAAACAGCCTACAATCACTTCCAGGATTCCCACTTCACGAAAAACATCTTTGAACAATGCATTGTGCTTGGCCAAATTGGTTAACATTTTCACACACGCTAATTTGAGTCTATCATTTTCACTGTTTTGACTTTGCTCACTTTTGAGTATTCTCGAAATTGCAATAAGTTCTTTACAGGGAGTAAACTGCAATTGGAACACAACAAATTCAACCGTTTCTAAATATTTATGTTGCACTTCCGGGGATTTCTGGTACAATTTTTCCGCCATTTGAGGAAGGACTGAGTCAAGGATAAAATAATTAATATTGTCCGCTTTTAAAATTGAAGAAATGGAATCTAGTGCTATCGTCGTGAGGAATGTTGTTGAAGATTTATTGAATATTGAATGTAGAACATTAAACGAATTCAAATTGCGAACAGTACAACCTATAAAGAAACAATTGGTAATTGAAAACTGCGGTTTGTTAATAAATGATATTAAATGAATTACTATTACTGAAAGTCTTTGTACAATAACATACTGGTACAGGTAAAAAACCAAGACTTACCCTTAGCGCCTGGCGCAGGCATTTGGAATGTTGGAAGAGGAAATAAAGAATTGGGAACATTGGGTCGAAGAGCAGTAAATCCACACATCGTTAAGGAGGCTACAACTAAAACTAGATTCCGTATCGCTTCTTGACCCTCACTTGTTAAATCCTGTTCCAGTCTGTGTAATGAATACTAGCGTTAGAACTTGCATCAAGAAACAAATTTATGTACGCCTCATGAATAAGCAACAAGTTTTAAATAAATACTGAATTACCTGAGAAGAATCTCTGTTAAAAATTGATAACCTTGAGCAGATTTAAAATCATCTAACAAGACCTGAGACAAATCTGCTGAGTCTTTGAGAAAACAGAAAAGAGTAAGAACCATTTCTGTAACTTCCAAAGGCGTCAAATGTGTTCCTCGCCGTAGATTGTCGATACACATTGCAATACATGCTTTATCTGGAAAAATTGAATACAATCAAAATTTATCGTCTAATTTGAATACCACATACAGTTATAAATTATATTTGATTAAGAGACTTGACTCAATGAGCTTACTATGAATGTAAGATAAAACTGTAGAAGTCAACCCATGAGTAGAAATAGTCATTAGAACTTCCGCAGAGCTTTTTCTCCACATAGCATTATGTGGAGGACACCACGAAGTAACTGCAGAAAATATTAGTGCTAAATCGTCCTCTTTGGCCAACTGCTCAGCTGGAGATGGATACGAACAAAGTCGGATAAGTAACTGGACAAAAATCTTTTGCAGTAAAAGTCTTTTTTCCATAGGGCTAAAGTCGGAACTGGGACCACTTATATTTGGAGGCTGGATTTCAGGTAGATCGAAAAACAGGTACAGACATTTGATTAGCGTAGACGGAACTGAATTAGCCGTCATAATGTCGATGAGAGCTTGATCTCCTGCCGAAAGTAAATTAAGCGCTGTAAGTAAAGACCATCCATGTTGGGTAGTGTCTTCAGATGCTTCTTCCAAATAATTTATTATCGACGTTGCAGCTGCCTCGGTAGATTGATTTGTTGCTCTTTGACGAACCTCCGCCACGATCAAATTCGACACAGCCTGAGTAAACGAAGCAATTTCGGGGAATCGCTCGATCATCTCGGAAGTGGACGACGCTGTGAAAACCTGAGGACACGTTGAGAATATGAAATAATTTCTCATTAGTCAATAAGCACAATGTCAATTTAACTCATTAGCAAATCTAATTAAGAACCTAAATAAAAGAATCGCCCACAAAACCCAACAAACACGCCATGCGGCTAACGGGGTAAATTGTACAAATAACTCCAATATCGCATACCTTGCAAAATAGTGGAAGCATGTTGTATATTTTATCCTCTGAAGAAGCATGAGAGTAGTCACCAAATAATTTTCGTAAATGCATAAGGCTCAAAGAGATGCTTTGGTTTAGTTGATTATTGCTCCCACTTACGCCGCTTCCATTATTGGCAGTGGGATTATTCCCACTGACCCACAATTTTCGCATGATGTTCATTTTTAACTTTTTAACATTTACGCAAAATTTAATTTCATTGTTTATCCCCTCCCGTTCGTCCAGATTTCACCGTCACTGCCTTCACCCACATTTATTTTCCAGCTCAATTCCCAAATATTCAATCACATATAATTACTACTAAGACGAACACTTGCAGCTTCTACGTTCAACCTTCACACTTAACCAGTTTAGTGTTCAGTTGTCCGTTTCCAATAGCTTCTTCTACTGAACAATTAAAACAGTCTCTTGAACTCCCAGATTCGATTCTCCTTTTGCTTGTATGCTGCATGTACTTGTGACTTGGTTAGGTTGTAAGTTGATTTAATAAAACACCCTTTTCTTCAATGTTCAACACATCAGATATCGAATCTTCAATCATTATAACTTATCAAATGATGAATAAAATCGGGTTAAAAAACAAAACAAAACGTTCCCACAATATCCATCGTACGTTGACTTTTGACTTTACTCGCGCCACACTTCACTGATATTTCAGCATCAAAGCTGAAATTAATATTCAGCCATCAGCATTTATTTAACTCCCAAATGTCAAAATCTTCCCGTATCAGCTATAAGTTTTGGCAGAGTTACAATTTAATCAAGCAACTTGCAACTTGTGCCATTGCTCATGATAATGAATCATCAACCGAAATGAGCTAGCAGGATGTTGGACGTAGGAAAAGGAACCCTAACCACGAAACGAATGACCAATCAACCGATAACTATAATTTATTTTTCCTCGCTACGATTGACGATAGATAATAATAACTGTGCATTAATATTATAATAATACTAATACATAATACCTATAAACTACGAGTCAAGTGTTTAAAACGATAATGACAAACGACTGACAACCAAACTAATGATAATTTATCGTAAGTTTGGTGTTAATAAAGTTGTTTTGATGATGTACCTACCCACCAATACTGAAGATGAGGAAAGATAATTCTATCTTGATATGTAGGATAATGTAAAGTAATTATATTATAATAACTAGATTAAGATCGTGATTTCGACTGACGCTATAATATGTAATAGTAATAACTGGGACTTGTCTTCTAGACGTGTGATGTGAAGTGAATGAGATGCTGTTACAGTTCCGCTTCTGCTGGTGGTTGAGTTGGGGTTGGAGTTGGAATTGGGATGTTGATGTTTGGGAGTTGGGACTAGTGCGCAAAGAGAATAAAAGAGTTTAAAAAAATTAGGTAACTATGAAATCATGATGTTGATCATTGACAGTTCGTGATGATTAAAAGGGTGACGGTGTGCTGGGGAAGGAAAGGATGAAGGAAATCCGATGGCAAGAGCGAGAAGACAGATGAATGGGTGGGTCTTCGACTTCATTCTCACTCTGACTCGTACTTGTGGAGTACACAACAAAGTTTCACGAAACAAAACTCAAATTCCACAAGATAATTCCTCAAAACCATTTCACTTAACTGGCTTTGCATTCCAAGAGCAGAGGGTGGAGAGTGTGCAAGTAAATTGTCAACTAAAAGTTATCTTTGTCACTTTATTCCTGCACATTGTTGATTACAAAAGTAAATAGTCACCACACCAGTCGAGTGGTAGTAGTAGTACTAGTAAGTACATGTAGAATGCAAATGTAAATACAGAGCAAGTCGGAGTGTCGGAGTGCCTGCCTACTGTATACTGGCAGAAGCAGTGAGTGAGTCGGAGGCAGTAAGTCTTTACACTCCTCCAACATTCTCATCCAAATCTCACACGTCCTGCACAATCACCATCTTCTTCCTCAAAACATCTCCATACCCCCCAAATATTCGCACATTTTCACCATTTAGATTCTGCGAGTAACTCACACCAAATTGTTTTCTTTTTCTAGGTACTTCTATTTAATTTATTTGATAAAAGCTCCCTTCTTTTAAGCACTTAAATGACATGATTTTCCTACCTTTTCTGAGTGTATGCTGTGGGGCACAGGCTACGGTTTGGGTTACACAACTTTGCGCCGAAGAAAAGGCGAGAGAGTGTATGCGAGTCTTGTAGGTTGTTATGCTTAGAGATGGTACTATCGAGGTAAATGAAAACTCTGAAATTCCTGCCGTTTTTTACCTGGAAGATTGAGTTGGCAAAGATCGAATCACAATTAAATGCACTACTTACACTAAACGCTCCAAAGTTACAGGGGATGAACGTGCGATTTACACGGGAGGAAATCCTTGAAAGCTCAAAATGAGTAATACAACACAACGAGGTAATTTTAATGGTAAAATATATCCATCATCCATCTTATTCCTTATTCTGATTTAACCAATGTTTTGAAAACACAATGGAACATCGAAGAATTCAAGATTTTGCACTTGTATACATGCGCACATTAGTGAAATATTTCAACCATCCCCTTTGGGAAGTTTAGAGACCTCGGGACATTCGAGACTTTCACCTCTAGATGTGTGTTGTTTTTGTATCTTCCCTTTAAGTCCTACGTATGGTTTAGGTAGTTTCATTTTACTTTTGGTCATACCTTGCTTCTATCGCATCCCAATTCATTTAGGCAAGGCTTGTATTTATAAGGAATGCATTTTAGTTTGTATTCTATACTAGGCATTTGAATTTGAGTCTGCATGGAAGGCGACAGACAACTTGTAACCCAAGTGCAAGTCCAGTTCGAGCCCTAGTGTTAACATTATTTTATTGTAGGGTGTAGGTGTAGTCGTGCTCGTAGTCGTAGTCGTAATCGAACTAGTAGTTGTAGTCGTAGTCGGAGTTGTGACCATTTCCATTCCGCGTTCAATCTTCAATGTCTTCGGTTGCTCTTGTTCAGGGTTCGCGTTCATGAATGACATTTACAGATTTATTTCGGAGAGCCACAATTGACTTGCACTGAACGTAGCGTAATACGAATGCGTCAGGTCTTCCGAGCGCTCGATTATAAAGCTTTACCAAGAGCATAAGCAAAGCAAAGCAAAGCACAGCACAAGGAAATGTAATAGAAGGAGCAAAGTAAAGCCCTTGTAATGCTGTTGGAATGATTCGCAAAATTCTGCTCCAACCTGCAGTTCGCAATTCGCAATTCTGATTCGGATTCCAATCCCCTTTCTCCCCGTTTATCCTACTAAAAATACGAAAATCCCAACTCAAGCAGCGACACCGATGTATCCGATACGATACGATCCAACGATACCTCTGAACTTTTCCAGCTAGCACAAAAACTAGCATCGTACTGTATTTTGTATTTGAGGCAATGTCCATGTCCATGTTCATCCATCCGTCCAATCCAATCCCGATCCGCATCCTTCCCAATTCTATCGGACCTTTTATTTTTTAGTTTCTGATTATCACCCGCATCGCCAATCTACACCTGTACTACTATTCGCCTCAACCTGCTCAACGTAGGCGCACAGCTGCGACTGACAGTTCAACAGTTCAACTGTCGCCTGTTACCTTTCCCTAACAATTCATTCAAAACATTTCAGCGTACTTAGCGCTTGAATGCCTGCATCTTGCACTCTGCATTTTATTATGCATTTATTATGCATTCGAGTATATTACAAATTTGTCCGTACCATAATTTATTTACGTCTGGTTATAAGTAATTTGGCTGCGTAATATAGGTACTAGTGTGCTAGTACTTGCAGCAATTACTTTACAACTACCACTACACACTTCTATTTACAATTACAGATTACAGTCAGACACACGGTACACTACAGAGACGCAGAGACGGAGTACAGTGTACTCATACTCATAACGTCATAATACACAAACACACTCATACAATGTATGTACCTACATGGAATTGATGGAATTGCAATACACTCTGTCCAATAGCCTTACATTACAGCCATAGAAATTAAAGGGAAACACGTGCTCGTTCACATGCTTCAAATGAAAACACAAACACTGAATATGAAATGCAAATCAAGATAAAACGTGGTAGAGTTGAAATACAATTAGCATTAAAATAGAATGAGATTAGAATTAAACCACGAGTAGGTGTTTGGTGTAATAGAATTAAAGAGTGGAGCAGTAATTACAGATTTTCCAGTTCAATTAATATCCACCTGGTACATCCACATTCAGCATTTAATTTCAAGCTTATAAAGCGATTTCAGTGTTCGTGTTTCATTTCATCTGTGTTGTGTTACCTACAAGTTGTTGTAAGGCCAGCGGCGGAAATCTGGATAGTTTGCTGTAGTTGTTGGGTAGTTTGTTACACAGGTAATTACATAATTAATTTACTCCCGGGCATCTAACAGTTGACTGGGATTATTGGTTGTGAGTATAAGTATAAATAGTTGATAGTACAGACGGATTTGTTGTTTTTAATCGATTTTCGTTGGAAAGAAAGAAGAAAGATATCGAATTCCAACACCGCTTTCATTTTTGTTTTATAATTTTCCAGTCTATTTTGCTAATTGATATTTAGTATCATTTACGACTATTCATCATTCTTTATTATGTATTTTTAATCGTAATAATTCATCACCTTTAAGCAGTAACGATTATTATATGCACTAATATTTGGGGTGTTCTTCGGTAAGTGGTGCACGGAAAAATTGACTTTTTTAATTAACAATTTACGTGTGTTGTTGTGTCAGATTAGTTTAGGTTAGGTTAAGTTAGGGGGTGGCCGAAGGTCAAAGTTCACAATCAGGTAGGTTAAATTGTATTCAATTTTTCCGTGCACCACTTACCGAAGAATCCCCCTAATTTGTTACTGTTTTCACTAACTTCAAACTTTTGCTATTTACCAAAGACGGTGTCAACTGTCAGTTGTCTGTGTTGACTATGGTGTGAGATAGCATCAGATTTAAATAACTAAAATATTTGTGAATATTGCGCTGTTCTTTCGCAAACAAGTCTAATATTATTGGTTATTATTCTAGAGTTTCGGCAAAAGAAGAATAAACAAGTGCGAATATTTTCGAACAAGGTAGCTTAGCTCCAGTTCTAGCTTCAAAAGAAATTATTGACTGCTACTGTCCTTTTTACGGCTACTAATATTCTATTTATTTTATGTCTGTACGACTATTAGGTAGATGCTCAAACCATTTTGATATTGGTTAATTGTAATAATTACTTAATGAAGCGTGACATAGAAAGCACCTTATTAATAACCACGAAATTAATGTTGTTGAAATTATAAGCAGTGTCAAAGTCAAGTTCTCTTGACTGTACAGTACATTTTCCACGTCATAAAGCTAATCCATGTTTGACTTTCTAAGCATAACTTCAGGCGTCGATAATCTGTTCTCTGTGCTAGTCTCAACAATTATTATTAATAATTTATTATGAAATCTAGAATAAATGTAATTATTAATTCATCTAGAGACAGTCGGCAGTTGTCGTTGTTTATTGTCACTGTAAGAGTAACAATAGATCAATATTTCTGGTTTGGTTGAAGTTGGTTGAGTAATCAACAAGTAAACTAAGCAGTAGACGTTGATGTTGAAAGATATTTTGTCCTTTGGACTTTAGGAATTAACTGACGTGAGTTAAAAAACTGAACGATGGCGAGTAACCCTCCTCCTCCGCACCCTCCGATAGATATGGATGAACTGTTTGAAAAGGAACTAGCCGCTCTCATGGTAAGTTGGAATGTCTTGTATAAACATTATTAGGATATGTCGTTTAGTTGTGATAGTTATACGTTCGCAGTAGCAATTTATTATAATTTACGGGATTCGGCATTCGGTAGAAGCATCATTATTTTCATTTTGTACTTGACGCACATTTGATTAGTATTAGTTACCTATTACAAAATCAAGTAGGTACACCCGAAATGATAAACATGGATATTGCCTTATTTGAACTTGGCTTGTATTGGAAGAAATAGATAGTTTAATTCCTGTTAAAATAAAGACGAAATGTATGTTTGATCTCCCTTGTAATTAGTTACAATTCTCGATAACAGATTATTATTGTACAAAAAATATTTTTTAAGATTTTTTTATTGAAAATTAAATGCAAAATAATACATATATATGTACGGTAGCACTGATTTTTTTCCTATTTCATTTTGAGCGGTGGGATTGATACTTGACCGCTTTTACAGCATGTATTTAATGTGATTTTATAATAATGCTAATGGCTAGGTGCTTAATGGGTTGCTTTATTCCCTGAATGCTCTCTTCTAAGTCTATATTATTACGTTGGAGTAGGACTTATTTTTATTTTCGCGTGATACATTTACTGCCATTTTTTTTATAACCTGGGTCTTATTAGGCCCCTCGGACTATATTTTGATTATGTCAATTCCTATGTGTGTACTAGCTGCAGCTGCCTAGACTAAAAAGTTAGATGTTCATCATGCGTTTATTATGTACCACTGAATGGAGTTTGTAAAATAGTAAAAAAAACTTATGGGAAAAGTGTCTAGCGCTTGATAAATCGCCTACGATACCAAGAGTAGATTTCGGAGCTACGGTACATACCTAGTTACATATTTGGTGGTTACCATATCCTACCAAAAGCAAGCATTCAAGTCCAAGTCCAAGGTCGAGACGCAGGCGGCCCGGCCAGAATCTGTAGGTATCATAGCATTCCAGTAACTAAGTAATACACCTACCTAGGTGCTTTTTTTGGCACTACGCAGTGTCGTGAAATATTTATATACACCTATAGATATATCCCGTGCCGATTTTGATCAATGGTAGACCACTCCAAAGTAAATTGTTTTTTGGTTCGGTAAAAAAATGATTCTAGAAAAGGTCATACGGGGCCACAAATTCAAAGTCGTGTAAGTCAGCAAGTCTAACCTTACACTTACCTGAACATTTAGGTGCGTTTACCGTATTTATATGATTACCTTCCTATGTAACCTAGTTAAACCTTTTACATTTTAGTTGTTTATTTGTTGCCCTAATGTTAAATGCTTAACCCAGAGTCTGTAGCTCTTTCCTAGAAATTGTATATTTAAAACATGGAGAAATGTGGTGCTTTTAGACAATTACGTAGAACTGCATGTAGGTAGGTAGGTACCTATGTAGTATCAACTTGCACCAGGCACAAGTCAGCCACACATTTCATACAATCTACGATGGTAATAGTTGAGTCAACATAGTTGCAAGCATTGACATAAATGCAGTATTTCAGATCGGAAGTGGCATCAGTGTTAATTTTCTTAAGTCAGGTCAACTTGTTAAAAATGCTCGCTTTATTTTAGCGTTGTAAAATGAAATGTAAAAGGATTTCAAATAAGAAATGGTAAAGGTAAGGTTACTACAAACAAAAGTAAAAAGTACTTGTATAAATGAGTAATGAGACATTGAGTTTGCAATATTAATTATTTCCCGGGAGAAGAAAGTGTTGTGGGAGGAGGTAGTATGGGAGCGAAATTAACTTCTTGATAAATGGTAGACACGGAGTACGAAGGTTTGTAGTAGGGAGCATGAACATTCCAGTTATTATTATTGTTGTTATAGTTGTAGCCGCCCACATTATAATAACCTGGATTGAGTTGGTGATGATGGCTGTGATGGTTGAGGCTAGGAAGGAAGCCACCCGCGAAGAAGTTGTGATTATTCAGATTTTGTGGATAGGCTTGGTGGGGAATGTGATTATGAACGTTTCCATTCAGATTAATACCCAAGTAGTTGCTGAAGAATGGGTCGTACGCAGCATTGTAGTTGGATTGCTCCTTTAGCTCCCTTGTAAACCGAACTTTCCGTTTAGACTCCTCGAGTTGATTTGTTCTCACTTCGGGATAGCTTGCACTTGCAAAACTACCTTCGTCTGGTAGAATGGCTGTTGAAATACACTTGTACGGCCCGTAATCGTCTTCATTGAAGTCCTTGATGGTGAGAATCGATTTCCATGGATCAATGTTTGTAACGGTTACGTGGGGAGCGAATCCATTTCTGGTGTCAAAATAGGATCCATAGGGCTCGATATTGTGATGCCAATAAATTCCCTGTAATCATAACATGGAGCGTACGCATAATTAGACACCATTAATTACCAGCGAGTATAATTATACACTGCCGTTAAGCTCTTTCCAAGAGAGTTGATTACAAATTACGAGTTCATCTCTGAACTGAACGAACCTACGAGTTAGAGTTGGAATTAATGACTTATGTACCTTTCATAAATTTAATTCAATCTTTGACTTTTTTAATTATTTTATCCTTCGCTAAAACTCGCAAACTTTTTTATTCCTATAGTGGATCAAGTTGCGACTCCCTTGAAGCATTAATTATAATGAACTAGTGTCCTAGGCTTTTTACGAATACCTAGGTACCTACTTCTGTGAAGGCCGAGGTTAGCAATATAGTGTTTCGCGAATCATAATCTTGGCTGTAACAAGTGGGACATTTGGGTTAAGTTACGTTCCCGCTTCCATGCTGCTGTCAAGTTGGTACTTACCTAGGTACCTACGTTTCTATGCTATTGCTTTGAGTATCATCTTTGAAAGGAATGAAACCATAAACCAAAATGTATATTACCTGGACAAGGATTATGTACCGCTGGAATTCACAGGTGATTTCAGCATCTCTGCCCTGTAAACGAATTTCAATGATTCCGGGTACACGAATTTGTCGTTGGTAGTTTCCAGGACTCCCTGGTGTGAATAATGGCGGTGATTGATGTTGATGAGTCGAAGGATAGAAGAAATGATTAAATTTAGCGTAGGGATTCGGACTCGGATTGTAGAACTGATGGTAATTCTGCTGGAAGAAGCGCGTTGAAGCTGGATTTGTGTTATTGTAACTATTCCTGTTGACTGCATGCAAATCTTTGCTAGGCTTGAAACCGTTGTTATTATTTTTATGAGAATGATTATCCTTCTGGGCTAAGGAGACAGAGAAGGAAAGAAGGCAGATGGAAACTAGTAGCACAACTTGAATCAACTCGTAAGACGACATTTTGACACTGACTGAAACCAAAAACTTGAGATGGCTTTGTATATAAAGACTGTCCATATTAGAGCCGGATGTCTAGGACAATTGCAGGAAATTTGATTTTAGTTTAAATCAGTCTGATTTTTTCTCTTGGGTGGAGAAAGCTATTGTTACTCTACGTACTGACATAAAGGTATAAGATCTCTGTGCAAGCTAAATAAGACGACAACCCGAACATGTTATAAACCAACTCACGAACAATACAAATGCTTATGTATTCCTGTTTTGCATTTTGAACTTCTGGCTGTACTTTTATTATGACTGTACGATGGTGTTGAATCAATTCTAGTGGAAGCAGAATATTAAACCACATTAGTCTCTTCGAATGTTGACATTATTTTAATGCTCATTTGGAAGACGATAAAGTTGTATTTTTTGCAGATTGTCTCCTTACACACCTTTCCCTCTTTGCCCTTCGAATAGACGTTTGTCCTTTTAATTTTATGAGGTTTTATGGTTAGGAATAAAATACCCGTATGATTAGTATCTACACACACACCGTGGTGTCAGTATCCATCGTCATCCATCTTCTGTCTTGTTAAATCTGCTTATCTGCTAGTCATTACCAGACTACCGGATTCTCATTATAGTATAAAACGATTTTGTTTAGTTTTGGCAGCGTTCTCAAATTATCAATTGAACGTACAGTGTAATCACCGTAAGCCGTATCTGAGGGTTCCTTAAAAAACATCCGGCTTAGAGAAATTTCCGGCTTATGGAAGTCCGGCTTACGGCGATTCTACTGAACTTTACACACACTATTCTATAGCAGACCACGTTTTCTGGCAATCATCATCATAATCATGAAAGCTATTGTAGTCGATATTAATTTGGCTTCTATCTAAAGCAGATTATGAACCGTCAATTTTAAGCTTTGTCTTTAATTCAGTTATCCGTTACCCTGGTTTAATCCCAGCAGTCATGAAGTTGGAAGTTGGGTACCGTTTGCCAAAAAACTTTCTTGTTCACAGTACATGTAAAATCAGTGGGATTTGCTTGAGTACCCTGCTAATGGACAGAGCGCTAGTTAGTACCTAGTGTTTCAAAATGCCAACTGAAATGCTGAAAAAATACTCAAGTTTATCTTTAAATAAAGTTCTACTGATGCTCATTCACTGATCCCCTGTCTCATCCTCAAAATAGGTAATTTGTTAGCACTGGCTAAATGCTCTTTGTTTGGTTAGGTGTTCAGTATCTGGGAAGGTTTTAGTTTACTGTTGCATATTGTATTACACGTCGTTCGAATTATGCAAAATAAATTAAATCATCTATTAATCTTCCTGTTCCTGGAAAATTTATTGCACTAGCAATGAACAGTTTATGGTTTCCAAGATAAACCAAATTAGGCAGCGCGCCAGCCTTGTTACTTAACTCAGCAAAATATAGGCTATGGTTATAGTTACAGTGACAATGGCTATAGAGTATCAGTTTTAAAGTTTGGGACTCTTTCAAGCATAACAAAATGAATGATACGAATTCGTTTCTTATTATGCAATTCTTGTAGGTGATATTTTTTTGTAGTTCAAACTTGAAAAATGCTGGGTTGTAGTGAGTCACACCAGGATGGTATCGTTTATTACTTGTATGTATATACATATATGCTTTACTAGACTGTAACGTAACTCGATTCACTGGACATTGAAATAATTAATTGAATTCTTAATTAAAATGGACATGTAGTGTCACGATTTCTACGGTTTAATTGAATGGTGTACATTTTCAATTTTATTCTTCTTTGGAGTTACATCCTGTATCTTCAGTCATCATGAGCAACCTCGTCGTACTCATGAGTTTAATCTTGTTCTTCAACCGTTCAGCATTTTGCCTTTAATTCTATAAGTGGTATTTGTTAGTCGTTGTATTGCCTTAGTTCGACTGAAATGTCTTGTCTGGTCGCACAGTATGTTAATTGCTATTAGTTGGTTGAAAATAGAAGCAGTTGAATAGTGCATTGGTGCATTAGCTCATGGAGTAGGGCGGGCTTTCTGCCATGTATTTATTTTAATTTTGTAGATGTTTCTTATGCAGATAGCGTCTACTGCATCTTCAGCGACCCTGTAACTATTTATGTATGACCCTTTTTAATTGTTATGAATGCTAGGATATTGTACTCGTAGCAAAAGATATTCGTATTCGTCATTCATAATTTTTTCCTGTTCCGCTAGTCAACAATGTTCAAGCAGTGGTTAATTTTAGCCAAAATTGTTGGTAAATTGTGTGTGTCAAATGTAAATGCGTAGGTAATTGCCATATGTTGTGTGCTTCAAGTGATGTAGACAGAGCACTGAACTGACTGGGGATTACATAAATGTTTTTATCAGATGCAGATCCACCCACATCTACGATGATTCTTCTACTTGTTGGATAAAATTTTCCCGGCTGTAATTGATTTACAGTATTTTTTCATTTTCTTCCCTATGGGCGTGTTTGTATCAGTCTCATTTTGTTATTACCGGAAGCGCGCATAAGTAATTACTACATCCGTTGAATTTGGAATCCTTTCATTTATTGACGTAGGTTGGGATATGAGATGTATTCGGGTCGTGTGAGTAAATATAAGTTGGTTTTTAAAATTGTAAAGAAGAAATGAAAAGCAAGCCTAATATACGGTTGACTGCAAGTTGAGTTAGTTAAATATGATATTGAGAGCAATCGAAATAAATGGTAAGCAAACGAACCGAGGAAGATCTTCTTATGCTGATGGTTTCATTCAGATTAAACTTGCGAATCTCAACTTCGTTCGTATTAATTTGGAATCGCGTACACATGTGTGAAACCGTATGCTGTTTGTTACTTGCCAACGTGCAGGAACAGGAGATGCTTGTTCACGGAAAACGTTCTATGAGTTCTAGAATATGCTCCTCGTGAGATTATGTAGTTGAATTGCCCGGAAATCACGTTTTTGCATTCACGGTTCGATTTTATTCAATGTGAGTCAGTTTTTGGATTCAATGCTATATTTTTTTATTGTCACCCATTCGGCAGTCTTGACATTCCAAGGGTTTCTCATTTTGCGATCTCGTGCAATGCAATGATTTCTTATTTTTTTACTGAAGCTCATTTCATTGAATCTTTGTTCGAGCTTCGAGCTTATTTACAGTGATTTCATTGGTAACTAGTAATTCAAACATGAGTTTATTTTATGTTCCTACTTATTCAGCTTGACTTATAAATTCTATAAGTACACATGATAGTGATGATGGCAAGTTGTAAAGAAGGTCGAGGTAGTGCTGAGCACCGGCGAAGAGTTTCACCTCCATCTTTTTTCTTTGTAGATTGTTGTTGTCCAACTTCTGAATGGTAAAATAAGCTGTAAAATTATTATTAGTTTGTGTTGACGGTACAAGTCGTAAAAATTTGTGAATTTGATAAACGTACAATAACTCGGATGCTGCTACTGTGCTGATGATTATACATTTTCTTGACCATCCAAGGCGCAGTAAAAGAAACTTTAATTTATCGCTGCAAAAACCTGCTGTAAAGATGTAACGCTCCACAAAATATCATTAATTATCTATTTATGATAATTGAAAAATGCACTGAAAGTGAAAACATTTTGTATGCAGGCTGTATTAAACAATCACCATGAGTGCATTTTGAACTAGTTTGGGATGGATGGATGCATGCAGTTGGGTTAATGCTCTTATGATGTGTTGATTGTATGCTAATTTGATTGAAAGGAAATTTTATTTACGGATATTCCGTTTTGTTTGTTTCTGTGTACATGTAGGAAGAAAAGAAGAGACGAGCGCAGGAAAACCCCGAGGGCGCTGGGATTATAGAAAGATCTACTCCTGACCGCGTGAGTATAGAGGAACTTGAGAAGGTGAGTGGATCCATTTCTGTCGTTGTGTCGTTAATTACAACATACGTCAAACATACTGTAATAGGCTTTTTAACTCGAAATGTGAATAGAATTAAGTGGGAAAATTCAACGAAAGTCCAACGCATAATTTTATTGGTGTAATCTTTGTATGTTAGGAACTTTCTCAACATCCATTCTTTTTGAAAGAGATGCCTAAGGAAGGTGAACCTGTTCCACCTTTGCTTGAAGCCTTCCAACAATTAAAATATGCTCCAGAATCTAATACCAGGAAAGATCTTTTAGAAAACTACAAGCAAGATGGTTTATTCCATTTTAAACTGAAGAAATGGAGAATTGCAACCATGTGCTTTACAGAAGGGCTTAAATACGCAGATGACCCATGGGATCAAGCGAAGTTGTACAACAATATCGCTGCTTGTCATTACCAGCTTGAAAATTATGGGAGTAGCTTGAGAGATTCTGAGAAAGCATTGAAAATTGACAAGCAATATACAAAAGCTTTGGTGCGAGCTGTTACTTGCTGTACTAAATTAAATAAGTGGGACCGCCTTATTCAGTTGCATAAAGAATATAGCAAAGGATTAACTGATGCTACGACCAGTCAGAAAGCTGAGTTGGAGAAGTTGTATTTGCAAGCTGTCCGTAATTCCGTGAGCAACTAACCGTTTTAGTACTATGAGTATATGATTAAATGTATGTATAGGTAACAGAGGCACTGAGCAATGTTTCATCCTCAGTGGTCTTTACCGAGATGATTTTGTTTTGTTAGAAATTTGAAGCAGCGCAACTGCGGAAGTCTGCTTATGTACGTCAGTTACAAGTTGAAAGTGATGAAAATGTTTTGCAAGCTATTTCGAAGAGAGGTATCAAAATGAGTTCAAAGAAATTTCTTAAAAAGGATAGAGAAACTAACAGTGATCATCGAGTTCAAATGACAACAGACGGTGAGCTCATATGGCCCGTTCTTGTCTTCTATCCTCATATTGGAGAATCGGATTTGATTCGGGAGTTTTATGAAGGGGCAACGTAAGTGATAAGATACAGCGAAGTTAGTAGTTTTAACTTCTTGATCGTTGTCGTTAGTAATTAATGCATATCATGGGTTAGTACTCAAAATTTCTCATATCCTAATCAGTTTAATAGGATGTGCGCATTTTTGCAGCCTCATCCACGATATATAAACATTGGTATCAATATGTCTATATAATCATTATTTTTCTGATTTTGTAGTTTTCAAGACGAGTTGGTGGAGGTGCTGGAGGTTGAAAAACCGTCTTGGGACTCTGATGGGGAATTTATTCTTGACAATGTAAATGTTTACTTCACGAATATGGAAAGTGGGAAATATGTCAAAGTTGACTTACTATCTAAACTTGGAGATGTACTCAAACATAAAAAGTAAGTATTTACCACATGTATAATAATGTACTGTACATTGTAAGTATAAACCATTATTATTAAATTGAGTGACTAGATATACCGTTTATGTAATTTCTCTCGAGTTATGTGTCTGATGTTGAGAATCAGTATTCAGTAGCACTGATAAACTTAATTCTCAAAATACCTATTGTTCATTGTGTTTCTGTTTGATTCTGCTATTTTTAATACCAATTAGTTCTAACGCATTGACTGCTGTAAATTAACAGATACGTTTTACCTGAAAACGGGGTTCCTGCGTTCATGGTCATGGCTCGAGGAAACCCTATGTGCGAAATGATTTTGGGTAGAATGGAAGAAGAAGAATATAGTAGTTGGACAGGGTCATCGAAATGAAGCTAGTGGTAACATCTTATCTAACGTACTGATTGTGAAACAAAGGTTTGTTGTTCTGTGGTATGTGCTCCCGTGGAAATAGTAATCATGTGGATGGAATGTCTTCAAAAATGTTCTATTTTTCCTCAAAATTGTTTGTATTGGCCATGATTTTGCATATGCACATAACATATTATATTTCGAATGAATGTACCTTATAAAATAACGTGAAAGCTGAATTAATAAATATACATTAGGCTTGTTTAAATTTTCAATGAAAGTGGGTTTCCCTTTCGTTATCTCAAAAACTATTGAAGGTTAATGGAGTTACTTAGGTATAAATATGCACATACGTAAGGACCAACAAGATGTTTGATATAATTAATTTTTTATTTTCCTTCCTTCAATAAGTAAGGTATGATAACACATTGAACGAGTATAACTGTGATAGAAGGATAATATAATATTATGGTATATAACGATAAACTTTTATATATGAAACAACTATAAATATATTTTAAATTATTAATTTAACGAACAATGATGGCATACTGATCTTGAATTCTTTTTTTATAGTTTTAATTTAAATACTTCGACGACAAACACGCACTTAGTTCCACTGTTGAGGGACTGTTTGCAAATCTTTACTATTATTATTACAACACGTGAGTTGAGCGATGAGTAGAAGCATTTTTTTCCGTGCTGGATAACTATTTACTCCGAGATTGCGAAGGTCGGGTTCCGAAAGAGTTTTGAACGCCTCCAGGTCGATTTCTTCAGAAACGAATTTGTCTGTTGTATTGCACAAAGAGATAAAGAAAATCTCCATTAATTTTAAACTCCGAAATGTAATTACCAACATTGATTTTGAATAGGATTAAATGTGAAACTGGCGATCTTGATGTGAGTTTAATAAACCTACCATTGTATTTATCCAATCCATTTTGTATAAATAGTGTTGTCAAGTCCTGAGCTTCCGTGTCCACAATAGCTGCAAAGTCTAAAAGATTTGATAGTTGAGTTTGTAAATGTGGATGTTTCTGTCCGAAAGATTTCTTGTCGTCTCCTAGGTCTAAGTCCAAGTGTAATGGTGGTGGCTGAGGAAATAAATTCACATGAGTCTTGCTAAATCCATAGCCAGACCAATCAGAAGTTGGCACTCGACTCTGACCAGTAATCTTCGACTGGTACATTGCTATAATGAACATATGAAAAATCGGGTTAGTTTAAACTTTGTTCACATCGTCCGACCATTTCTTTGAATTTAGATTGAACTAGGTATGTTTCCCTGAAGAAAGATTAAGTGCATTCAAAACTGAGCAGATTACCTTTCATAGCCATATACTTTTTGTTCTGTTCCATGGGTAAAATGGTCGGAGGCGGTGCAACGGAACAGTTGGACGTAATGGATGACATGGATGCGCTCCCTACGCAACCTACTGAATTGCTAGTCAAGCTACTGTTACTACTCATTGTTTCATCTGCAATGGAAGAAGGTAGATTGTTGGTTCGTTCCCAACCCGGAGCCTTGCTTCGGGTAACGGATTCTAGCAAATCTGCAATAGGAGTCAATTGCTGCTGTTGCTGCTGTGGTGGTGGTTGTTGTTGTTGTGGCTGCTGCTGCTGCCCGTGACCATTGCTATTTCCATTATTGCTATTTCCGTTGGCATTATTATTGTTATTGTTGTTCTCAAAGCGTGGACTTGTGTACGTGGGTAGCACAATTGTTGTGGGCGAACAGAAAGGACTTGAGAATGGGGTCGGAGGCCAGAAAGATGGCGAAAGAACAGGAGAAAGTATGGAAGGGCTCATCGGAGGAAGCATCAGTGGCGGCAGTGGCAAGCGGTTCTGGTTTCCTTGATTATTTCCATTTTGGTGAACCGGTTGTTGTGAATGATGCATGAAGATACCTAAAGCAATAAGCCAACCAGTAAACACGTTTATTCCACATCTGTCAGTTATTTCGGAAATATTTTCTACTAAATTTATGTTGAACACAGACAGACAATAAGCTGAATTTAAGACATAAACCGAATTAATTTTGTCGTACCCGAAGGATACACAGTACGAAGTCCATATGAGAGCGGAATATTAACAGTCATATTTTCGCTGAGGCCCAGAATACGCTTTCTAGCCTCATAAATACTGGCCGTATTGCGCTCACATGCTATGATTTGAATAGTTCGAGATCGCCCTGGAAGCGGCGGAGGGAGAGACGCATTCGAAGTCCGATTATTCCGGTTGATTAATTTGATGTTGACATTCAGCTCTGCTCCCACCATTCGTACATTATCCCAATCTAATTGATGATCGTCCGCCAAGTCAAAAATCATTCGAAGTGGCAAGCAGCCCTTGGAAGAGTCACAAGGAGAAACACGTCTTTATCGTATTATACGCACGTTTACTTTTATGTAGCTCTAATTGATTTTTAATTTAAATCTGAAATAACGATAGACTTGAAAATTAGGAAATACAGCGTTAACCCTTACAATAAGCTGCTGCCGTGCACAATAAACAGCGTTGATATCCCCCACAATGTACACACGAGAGCGCTTAATTTGCTGGATATTAGTGTCAGTCAAATCTGGAAAAATAATTTTGGCTCCAGTATTCATCATGATCGTATGACAGTTCGAGTCATTCACAGAGCGTACAAAACTGTGCTGAACTGGACTGATCTCCATTGTAGATTCCACCATAAAGTTTATCTGTGTCAGTGCATTCAAAATAAAATCACTTTGTTAATAAATTAATTAATTAACTTATCATCTTTCAGGTAGATATGTAGGTGAAGCCTAACATTATCACGTGCTAGTTCCAATCCAAGCAAATTCTTGCTTAGGTTTGGGTGAATAGATGCGTAGAAGTTTTAAGTTTGTACCTGATTATTGTTTGTATTGGAGCCACTGAAATAATTAGCCAATTTGAGAATGGCCTCCTTGATTGTCGGAGCATCCTTCTCACACCCTTTAATACTGATTGTAGTTTGCTGAAGTTTGTTTGGTGGATGGATATTAATGATCACATTATAAGCTGACTGGAGCTGATCGATGAAAATGTGATGAGATTCTGAGATTTGATGATCGAATTGAATTGTAGGCAAATTAAATTGAAATATCAACGGACTCAGTTCCTGTAGATTTATAAATAAAGGTTTCTAAATATAAACATCAAATAAGGTTCATTTTCCTCATTTCCCTTTCGTTTTATTGTCCGTTGACACGGACTAATATATTCAATTTCTTTCAATTCAGTCCAAAATCCCAGACAATGAAGAAAATCAGCAGTAGACCTCAAGAACTAAAAGCATTTGGAAATTATGTAAAGCAACCCGAGAGTGTAACAATACTATGTAGGATCAATTAGATAGCTCTTGTTGCCAAGCGGTCTGCCTCGCTTTTATTGTACCTTTTAAATCTAACAATGACAACATTCACTGAACCTGTTGGTTAATTCCAAAATACACAAAACGCCTGAAACATTAACACCTACATACTACGCCTAAATGTAGCTTGACGGAGAAAGCATAATTCGTCATTAAAAATACTCAGTAAGCTCTATAAATATGTAATAATTATTCAAAAGAGAGTCAATAATTATTATAGCATAACCATTAAGAGGGGCTGACGCAGCTGACAAAATTATACAAATGTAACCTAGCACTAATTGCTATACTCATATAAATGAAAATTCGTGATCGCAGTGCATACCAAACAACCGCCAATTACCGAAAGGTGAGTGATTTGGTAATTTTGCTGCGGCTAACTAATGTATGTTCTTACCCTGACACGACTTCTTGCTTGTTCCACTGCTTGAATGGAGCTTCCAGCAATAGTAACTTGATTTGACTTGTGATCCTTTGACATTCGATTAGAATCTGGAAAATGAATATGGCAACCAGTATCTTCCATGACACGACGGATTGTAGCTCCTCGGCAACCAATTAAGTGCGAATGATCAGTGTAGCTAATCTCCATCTTTAGCGTAATTCTTAAGTCCTACACACATCACATTTAAATTAAACACCTTTTACATGCATACATATAAACTGCTCCCTTAATCTTCCCTATTTAAAAAATTGTCTTTGTTTCATCGTTTAGCTAGGTTTGATTAATACAAGTAAAAATGTCTTTACGATATGAAGACTATTATGAATATTTCTATTACCCTTGGAGGTCCAAGTTCATTTAAAATCTGGTTTTTGGCTGCGGTTACTTCTTCATCGGCATGACCATGGATTCGTACGAACAGGTCTGAACAAAATACAGAATTTGATAGTACACGACTAGAAAGTAAATTATGCGATAACTTGTGAGGCTAATTTATGTTATTACCACTATTTTTGAAAATATAATTTATTAAAACATCCTCAAGTTTCGGATGCCTGTTTGACTAGATGATACTTTTCTAATAGTAAAAAACCCAATAAGAACATGATTTATTATATTACTAATTAACTACTACTAAAATGACATGACTTGGCTAATTACTTTCAGGCACATGGGATCCTAATGTAAAGCGTTACAAATTGTGGAATAACTAATTCGTGGCAGCAGAAGGAAAGAGAAGTACAGATCCATAGTAATTATATCAAG
>JAAXYX010000600.1:0-34606 GCA_036851915.1 Ptenothrix huangshanensis | reverse complement strand
CAACAAGTTTACATATCGTGACGTGACAACTTCCACGTTCCTTCAGCCTAGAATCAAAATAACGTATTTCATACTGCAAAATCATTCATTCTCTGGCTTTGCTTTGGTTTAAAATGTTAAATTGGGATAATTATCTTAGGTTAGTTTAGTATGAACCACCTTCTAAACCACTTTCGAAATTAAAAATGCGTCAACTTAATTTTTTAAGTTTGCTTGCACTTAATTATACCTAAATAAACAATTATTATGTACATGCGAAATTTTGTGTTAATGGATCTATTTAATCATTAGGTTTTTAATTTATTTCTTTAAATGATTTTAATCACCTTGAAGGAATGCATAGTGCGGAGGATTAGGTAACGTTGTAGACAGGTTTACAATCGTGTTCAGAAATATTATTCTTTTATTTTGTGATCGTAAGAAGAGTCGACTAACGTCGTAAATAATTACTTAACGTCCAGGTTCCTACGTTAGTTTACTTGTAACAAGGCATACGTTTTTGTAAACCAAAACCAAAAGCAAAACGTTTTAAAGGCAGTTATCTCTGGTAATGCTTATGCTTATATACGATTATGTACGTATGTAGTTATATGTATACCCTGAACTGTACTGGGTCTTTCGCCTTTGTGCTTTTGTACTTTTGTCTCAGAGTGTGAAGCGAATAATCTAGCAAATTCCAAACTGCGTACCTATGTGCGATTCTTTCGCTCGTCGTATTACGATGCATATGGCAATAAAAGTCTGTCCCTCATTCTTGGATGGAGCTTCAGCTTTAGATAGACTTTGACTACAGTTATATTTTATAATAATAGTAATAATACGCTTATCTATATCTACATACAGGCACTTATATCGCTATATAGGATTTAAATCTAATTCTATGATTTTGTAATTTTCATTCAATGCATGACACTACTTCATTGCATGTGCTAATATTATTACGTACAAACGAAGAGTGTAGACCAGAAAATATTTGAGAGCATGTTTTTAAACAGACGATTATAGTTTTATATAGTAGTCAGTATTGGGTTCAGATAATTTTGTTGTTGGATTGTTGTGCTGTTAATGCTGGTTGTAGTTGGCAATTTCGTTTAGTAATTTCTACCATGTTACATCATCTATTTTTCGCACGTGCATTTCGACACTTAATGAGTGCTGCCTTTACCTTTACCACCATTACTAGCGAAAATTTTCAACCATCTTCAACAATACAGGTGAGCAGTGTGAAATCTGCTCCCTGTTGAGCTTTGCTCGTAGTGAAAATAACTCTGTAGAAAAATAAAATTGAATAATGAAGGAAAAGAGGTAGAAAATGTACTTACATATAGATGGATGCTATGCTATAAATAGAATCAAACCGAATCAAATAAGGAATGTGAAATGAATTTGATTATGTACTACATAATAACAAGTTGAAAAATTTAGAAAGTAAAAGGTAGGAATATAGGCAACAAGAATACTATTACATTCACAATTTAAATTAAACTTACTACTACTACCTCGTAAGTTTAAAGTAATGAGAACGATAATGGAAATGATTTGAATGCTGATGCTGACTGTTGTTTGTTTGCAAAGGTAGGTGTGATACGAAATTGAAATTAAAGTCTAGGAAATTGCTGCATACTGTAAAGTAAGGTAGATGTACATATGTATGTATGTTATAGTGGAAATGTACAGGGCAATGCCAAAGCCATTGGCAAAGTTAAAACGGAGTAGACAAGAGCAGTAAAAGCAAAATCTAAAGCGTAGTAGAGAGGAGAGTCAATAATCCTGCAGTCGGTCTCGGTGTTTGTATTTTTCCGAGATGTCTCAAACTGCGCAGTAAATATTATTCCTAGGTGTTCAGTTATTTTGGAACAAACGCAAAACATTTTCTAAACAATAATAGTATGTAGTTTATAATACTAAACAAATAATCATCGGAAGCCTTATACCTGCTGTTACTGGTGAGTAGCTTCTTTGATACGTCAAGAATTCCATTGGAATGACAGTTAGTTGTTAGCAGTAGTTACGTTACACCCGAGAATGAATGGGCTACTGCAGAATTTTAGTTGAAGTGTATTTCAGATTGCGGCACATCTTCAGCCTTAATGCATTCTTAGTCTAAGAGAACTGCCATAGTCATAGAGTCATAAGCTTCTTACTCACGAATAAAATGTGTCCTTAGAAATCAACTCATTGCCAATATAGCACAGAAACACATAAGTAGGATTGCGATTGCATTACATTTCAATGAAATGAAAATTTCATGAAAAGGAAGAGGGAACTACAAGCAGAAGTTGGTGATGATGATGATAACGATGACGATTGACGATGATGTACATACGCCTACGTTGCGAAAGTTTACAAGCTAAATGTTGTACACATATGCTTTTATTTCTTCATGAGTTGGCTCTGAGTCGTAGGGGTGATTAATGCCGTTTCTGTTCCTGTTGTTGACAGAAGCTGACAAAATAAAGTAATTTGACTTTCGACTTTTAGACCAAAACCAATGACAGTAAATGTCAAACAGCTTTGGCACGGAGGTACAAGAATACACAGTTTTGATATTCGATAACACATGGTTAGGATTTCGTAGTAAAACAGTAATAATCACATTAAATACCTATAGAAGTTCCAAGTGGATCGATAGTACTACTGCAATGCATGCTTTAGTATGTAATGAATGGAAATTCACAGGAAAATCGAGAACGAGATGCCGAGCACTAACTAGTAAGAAATATAATTTATTAGAGAGAGTTAGGGCAAAGTAGCAAAGTCGACGTTCATTAAGTTTTAGTGTTAGTTACTATTTATTTACTTATGAAATGATTGCCATTGCCAATTCACAGACATTTTATATTCATTTCATTTAGTCTCGTTCGAATTCATTAGTTTTGTTAAAGTTCAAGGTAAACAGCTAGCGTTAGTTTATCAAAATTGCATTGTATTGATTTGAAATACCTAGCATTTACATATATTGGAATGCATAGAGTTTTTGGCAGCTCGGTTCGTTTTGGTTGTCTCGCTGTATGTAAATACTTCAGTGGCACAAGTTGTAAAGTATTACGCAGCAACAATCAAAATGAAAATTATCAGTTCACGGCAGGGCAAAACGAGTTTGGGTTGAATTATATTGATAAGTGGTGATCATGATAATGGTAATGATGGTGATCGAAACCTAGAAATCGTGAAATCAATTGATTCATTTATGCTAAGGATGTGATCGCGCAGTGCAGTGTCGGTAGAAGTAGTATAGAGTGTAATAGTGTAAAGTATTGGAGATAATGGAGCAAATAATGGTATAATTATTTATTAATTTAATGAAGGATAACTTATAAACTTATGTTGCACTAAATAATTTATCACATATGCAAATACAATACAACGCTGACGAACTGACGCCTTTTCTGACTCCAATTCCTTATTTATCAAACCATTATTATCCTAATTCATAACCAGTGCAAAATGACGTCAATTCACTCTGCAGTTAAGTACTACAAATGCATTAGTATATAATTACATTTTGCTCCATTTGATAATAACTTCTCTTCTAACGATAGTGATCAACGATTGATTGGCCATGCAATAATTAAAATCTTCTCGCAAATAGCTTTAACACTACTATTTCAATAGTCTCATAAAAACAGAAATAAACGATTCAAGTTTACACCAGTAAAATCCTTACGAATAGGAATAAAAATTTTCAAAATGAAGTTAGGCTAGACCACCAACTATAATAAAGTTTTACTTTAACAACTACATTAATTACAACAACAACAAACCGTAGACCATGTCTGGAGCAAAAAGTATTAGGCCAATTACACCGCCATATATGTCATTGTAGTCATCATGAGATTGGAATTTCTACGTGAAGTACATAATACTTCGAGTGAATGTGAATATATTACGTCAAGCCGAGCTATCAACTATCAAGGGTTTAACACTCCACCTTCACTATTTTTAAATATGAATCAGAGCCTATGGGGAATAGTGGAAGAGTTTTGTAATTAAGTCATATGCATAGAAACACATACAGATACTTATCTATTTTAGGAAAGTGTCACTACTTAGACGTACACTCAAATATGATTTCTTTACCATGGTTCATTAAATGTACAAGGTGAACGTTAAATTAAATCAAGCAAGGAAGTGATAGTTTAAATAAAGTTCGGTTATGACCTGACGCTGTGCTACTGACATGAGTAATTATCATAATGCATAAAATTGCACACGGTAATCATGACGAATTGCCGTGTAACCATGATTCAATGTATGTACATAATTACTGTAAATCCGTGCCTCCGGTACCTATTTGGTCTACTGTATTCTTTATTTTCGAACATTGTTCATTCTATTTTTGCTTCTTTCATGTTTAAAAATGCTGATAATTTTGTTTTATTCCTCTTTCTGAAAATTCCTATTGTTTTATTAGTATCATAATTATATAAATTTTGATCAAATTAAAATTATTATTACAATTTACTCACATGAGTAAGCCTGAAAAAAAATGAAATTACCAAGAATACAAGCCATGATGATGATGACATACTTAGTCATGGTTGCTCTGATCTAAACCTCGATTATCTCATTGTAAGTTCAAAAGTGCAAAAATAAAACAGCTCTCTAAAACAGCATCGCATCTAAAGCGAATTAATTATTATATCGGGAAAATATTACTATAATTAAAACTCATTTACCTACTTATTGTCCTAAAAACAAATTGTAGGTGACATTTTACATTTTAAACCATTATCTAATACCTATATAATTGATAATCGTTAGTCAACACAAGATATCATGAATACGTAAAAAGTATTACCAAATTCTGTGGAACCATAATTATTTCATGGTGATTTGATTTGAGATAATGAAGCAATGTCGAAATCCGAGGCTACTTTTACTTTGTTTTTCCTCATACAGCGTACCTATTCATAAGATTACTTCACCAGTTACGCACATAATTACGATATGATTTAATATCGAAATCAAATTAAATTAATTGTTGTGTGGTAATGGTGAATTGTTTGTGAGGATAACGGATGATCATGATCACATTAGATTATTAATTACCACCGCGTACCAAATGATTACATTTGACATTGTACTGTAATACCTACATTAGGTGACTCATTTCAAAGGTTTTTTTATTTTGCTGGGTGTGAAAAAACCAGAAAACCATTAGTAATATGACAGTGAAACGCATGCAAGGGCCAGTCGCTATTATTAAACATTAAAGGGATGAAACTAGCGTGGAAAACGGATGCCGGATGCTGCTAGTCTAAAACTGTATCAAAGGCGAAGCAATCCAAAGGGAAATTATGCAGAAGTGCGATTTTGCAGAGGAAAATCGGAAAATGTGTAGTTTTTGAGCATGAGATTTGAAAAGGGCGGAACGTTTTTAAAAGTTTGGATCAGATGACTACAGAAGCCAATGAAAAGTTAGGATAGGTATCCTTGAAAATGATTTGAATTTGAAAAGGAACCGTAAACAAATGTTTGGTGGTCGGTTATTTTATGACATGACGTTATGCTTATGGGCTTTATGATTGTGTTATGGGCCTCTGGGTTTACGGCGACAGCATATCAGCATTCAGCAACACAACCTCCAACGTCTTTTCTCGCCTTGAGTTTCATTGCCTATTATTTCCATTTACATTTTTATCGCAATTTTCCCAGCATATCCTTTCTGCGCGCAGTAAAAGATTCACCACAGAAAACAAAATCAAAATCTGCCATAAAATGAAACGAAAATTTCACGAATCCAGTGTTTAATATTTCCTTAGTTAAATAAAAAATCATTCCAAGGAACAAAAGACAAAAGAAGATAAGATAAAGATCAGTAGTTCACCAACACCTAGGACATAGACAAGAATCAACAGCCGTAAAGGACTCAAGACAAAGCGGATTACAAAATACAAATAAGAAAAAAGATAACAAAAACAAATACTGCAGATGCTGTTAATCGAATAGACACATATATTCTAGCATAGTGACACGAAGTAGTGTATTGACTCTGTGTACGCGCTATATATACGCGGTAATTATCCATTTTACATTTAGTGTGATAGTTAATAATAATTACCATTTATAGTCAATAATATTTGATATTGTAATGGCAAATGGTGAATGGGTTTTATTTATACTCTGCTTGTTCCTAGGGACTAGGTTTTGGTGGTAGACTTGCATATTGCATTAATTGAATATATGAATATAAGCGAACATTTTATTTGTTGCAGTATTTACTGCAAGAATAGTTACTTACTATCACCGTGATCGCGATCATTGATTGATAATTTGAATGGGCAAATGTAAGTATGAAGTACGGATTGAATTTATTGTTTTTGCTTTCTACAGATATACGATTACTGGAAGCTGAAGACTGAAGATAAATTAAAATGGAAGTGGTGTCGAAACTATCTGAAGATTACTTAACAGATGCATCTAGCCTTGATGCAGTATCAGAACAAGGTGAAGAGGAGGACTATGCAAGTGGGGTCAAGAAAAATGAAAACCATGAAGACGATGCATCGACGCCTGTAAATAGAATTAACCGTGGTATTGGAAGTACAACTACACCTTTATTTTCCCTGTTGGATATTCACACACCTGTTACGACGACTCAGTTGCCTGTAGCGGACCCTAAAATAGCTTATATGGTGGGCGATACGCTATTTAATGACTGCAGTCTCTTAAATGCACTTAAGGTTGGTCTTGCGTTAGATAATAATAATTAATTATGAATTACGCTTTCAACTTATCTTCCAAATTATTCCATTGAGGAGTCTTGATGATTGATATTGACAAATTGTGGAATAATAATTGAGTCCTTAGGCTGATTTGATTTACGGTGGAATTAGAAAATATGTCAATATAATGTATATTTTATTTTTTTCGGATTTACTTTATAGAATCTTGGGATTGAACTGAGTAATGAACGCATAACGGAATCCAGTGTAAATTCAATTGATCTCTCTACATCTATCATAATTTTCCAAGAATTTTCTGGATATTTATTTGAGTCGCTTCGAAGGAAATTCCCACAGAGTCAGCGACCGAGAATTCTGGGACCATCCGCAATTTTGTCAGCTGCTCAAAGTAAAGACAAAAAACTACCTGTCAGTCGGTTAGGATATCCCATATATTCTGTGCAACTTCAGAACTGTCTTGTTGCTGCTACTGGTATTTCATGCAAAGAATCATTGGTATGGCAATTTCTCGTTAAGCTGGAATATAACTCTACTTTTAATTTTCAGCCTAATGATTATATCCAATAGTACTCTATGTTGTGTGATATTGCAGCAAGAACTTCGTAGGAAAGTTTTATACATGGGTGGGTCTTATCTTGAACGGAGAAGTGACCGCTTTCCAGGTACCGATGGTGTCATGACGCATTTGATTGCTGCCAAATGTCGCGGAACCAAATACCAAGATGCTGTTAGCCTTGGTAAACCCATTCTAAAACCAGAATGGGTGGACTATCTATGGAAACATAGGGATAATATTTACTTCGACAGGAATGCCACAATGGTGCGGTTATCTAATTACTTGTCAATCAAAATACAACCAATTCAGCGCGATTCAAAGAGAAGCATTTATTCTATAATTGTTTTACTTGCGTTTTTTAAACTGTTTGTAGAAAATATTCCGTGTCAAATGTTTTCACGCATGTCACATTGCCTTTCATGGATTTGCTGCGAATGAGAAAGCAGAGATGGTGAAGCTCGTATTGGAAAACGGAGGAGTCGTTGTCGAACCTGATGATCCTACAGCAACGCACATTGTACGTAGCCCCTTGTTCATTTTGATGCATTTTTTTTATTCTGGTGGATGGTCTTTAGCACTTTATTGCTCTAGCTAGTAGTTCTAATCCCTTGGTCATTTTTGCATTTATATCTTGCATGTCTTTGTTCAAATATCTTGATGTAAAGAATAGTAAAGTTAGCAATTGGATTTTACGGTGGCGGTGGCGGTTTCGTTAGATTATAGAAAAAGAATTTTCGGATTTAGAGAATGATTTTGTAAAAATGCTTGTCAATATAACATCATGTATGCTTGATCTTGTCTTATGGTGAATGAATTATAGTTGCAAAACCCTCTACTCTGTAACTTAGTAGTGAATATTGACCGATAGTTCGTTCTAGTTCTACATAGTTGATGTTTTGGCGTTTTGTGCCAATTTGTAGTGTGATCTGATGTGATGTGATGATGCTATGTGGCATGTACAATGTAGGTCAGAGATGACTGGGTTCAAGGAAGGGATAATTCAGTGGTAGTTGATTCCCTATTGGACACTACTGACCATGACCATGACAATAATAATTCCATGGAATTGTCGGTGGTTCAAACACCAACTCCTGGACCGAGCTCAGCTTTCACAACTCCCGTTTCTGTACATAATCTTTTGGGATCTGTTGACAAGAGGCGTACAACAAACAGATGCGCTGACTCTGCGGGTATTCTGGGTGACAATGATAATGCAAGCCCGTTAAAGCGAGCCCGCTACGAGCTTGATGTACGTCTTCTTCTGAATTAATTCTCTCTGGTTCTCTATTGTATATCAAAAATTTTTAGAACTATCATTGTTACTTTTTAAAAACTCGTTTTTCTCTCGGTATTGGGAATTTTAGTATTTAAGTTTAGCATATCATTAGCTGCTGGGAACCTGTATGTAAATAGTTAACTTGCCCTACAACAATTATGTAATTGTATTTGCTTGATTTGATTTATATGTATGTTCTACATGTTTTGGGGGTTACTAACACTTGTCATTTTTATGAAAACTGGTACGCTTTTATATGAAACATTTATTTATTTGTCGTCTTAAAAAGGGGCATTTACTTTTGGAATTACATTTTTTGAAATTTAATAATTCAAATTTACATATGTATGTATATATAGATTTGTGTAATTAGCATGATCTTGAATTATGATTCTTTAAGTATGTATGTGTCCTAGATTGTGTTGTGGAATTTTGTATTCTAGTCATAGTTTAATAACATATTATCGTTATCCTTAATTACATGCAGGTAATAAATGACTTTAACGAAACCGAAGCTGACTCTGCTAAACTCATGGATTTTGGAAGTGACCGAGCAAAAGTTGTAAAGGTGGAATGGTTCTGGAATTCCGTTCAGATTGAAGCGTGTTCTGATGAAAAGTTGTATTTAGTTGACGGACGAACAAACAATAATCTGCATGGAGTGAGTTTAGATTTGGATTACACCATCAGAAGTTTTGGAACTCCTGTCTCTGTTTCCGTGGCGAGTCCTCAGGGACCTTTGAGTGATGCCGATGTAGGCAGTGGAAGTGGAATGACTCCTAAGTCTGCCTCTGCGACGCCTGGTTCAACCGGTGGAAGAAGGAAGAGAAAGAGGATGCGGGAATATGTCAGGTCAGTCAATTTTGCGTTTCAGTGGCATTTCGTCATTATACATTCGGAACAAATTATACACTGCATGTGAGTGTAGATTACGCATATCTCCGAAATCTTCAACGACGACCTAGTACTACAATTTAGAAATTTTTTAGTCTGAATAGTTACCAAAGACCTCTTTAATTGCAGTTCATTGGCTCAGGTTGATTACCCCCGATTTATTTCCAATCTTCCCGAGGAGACGGAGACCGGTGTTCCAGATCTGGGGGGTAAATCTCTCTCGTCATTTAAGGAGAAGGATGATATTTCGGATGCAGAATTTGCTCTGGTTCTTAAGGAATTAGGCTCCTACTTAAAATCTGCGGATGTGAAGACAATGACGAGAAGACAGATTGAGTTCTATCAGCTGTTAGAAACGGAGAGAAATTATGTTACTGTACTTATGAATATCGTTAAAGTATGTGAATTTTTCAAAATTATTATATGCTCGTACATGCATACAAAAATTTCGAAAGTTGTCAACTTCAACTTTCGAGGATGTAACTAAATAGCGAATGGTATTTTTTTTATCTTTGATGTGTGCTTGTGATTTCAGATTTTTAAGGAACCATGTGAGAATGAAGACCAACCAGGTGGAATGATTTTAAGCCCAGTTGAAGTGAAAACTATATTTAGTACAATGTTGCCCATTTATGCAGTTCATAGACGATTACTGAGAAGTTTATTTCAACTTCAGATAAATTGGAATGAAGAGAATTTAATCGGAAAAATATATTATGATTATGTAAGCATTGTTTAGGTTTGCTGTTTAAGTTGTATTCTTGATGTGTTTGAAGTTTTGAAATTGAATTACATGGATATCAATTAACTAAAGCTCGTTATTCCTTCCATAGTCAAGTGAACTAAGGAAAGTCTACGAGCCATTCGTAAATTATTTCGAATCGGTCAAGAATGAAATTGCAAGATGTGAGGCTGAAAAGCCAAGGTTTTTGGCACTTCTTCGCATTGCTCAATGTAAGTCCCTCAATAATTGTGTGTTTTGAATTTACAATAGCACAAATTCAAAATTTATATTACCTATTATTATGATTATTTACGTAGGTACCTATTAATTAAAGTTTGTACTTGTATTAAAAAAGGCAAACCAGAGTGTGGGAAACAAACTTTGTCGGAATTAATCATCCGTCCAGTTCAAAGATTACCTTCTACAGCACTGATTTTGACAAATCTTGCGAAGCACACACCCAAAACAAATCCAGATTATGAATGGATTACAAGGGGGCAGGAAGCTTTAAATCATTGCATTCATTGCCTCAATGAGGGTAAAGCAAAGAATGAAGCAAGAGTTGCCATATTTGAAACTTTTGCTGAAATCGATGGTTGCCCTGTAAGTAATTTAGCAAAATTAGGGAGAAAATAAATGTCATTTATTACTTTTGAGTATGTCGTATGTAATTAGTAATTAGGTAGATCTTTTGTCGTTTATTGGAGTATAATTATGTTTTTGTTTTTGTAATAATAATAACTTTTAGGCCAAGACGATATCAAATCATCGGTCGCTTCTAAACAGGATTGACGTGACCTCACTGTGTGACTTGTGGGGTCAAAAATTTGATCCTATGGCACTCTTCGTTTACACTGATCACATTCAAGTTACCAAAAGAAGAGGTAATAATGGAGGATCAAATAAGACGATGGCAGCTGGAGTTTCAATGGCAAATCTTCGAAGTCCAAGTATTGGAAGGAAGTCATTTGCTCCTGGGGCAGCTGCTAGTCATCATCATCATTTCCAATCGGGGCATCATAAAAAATACAAATTTTGCGAGTGGATTGACTTCACAGAAATTAAGAGAGTTCTGGATGTTTTTGATACGTATGTAATAGAACTACAATAGTCTCATCTGCCGACAAGTTTAACAATTACATTATAATGTTAATTTGTGGGATTTATTTCCCTTGCAGAACGACACCTTCGTTTGCATTTGTTGTGAGAGGTCCCAGAGATCTTCGAGAAAGGATTTTAGTTTTTACATGCCCTGACGACGTCGAATGGCCCAAACAGAAGCTCCTCACATTTTTGGCCAAACAGTTAGCAAATGCAGTAAACAGGGTTGATTTCGTAAGTTTGCTTTAGTTTTAAAGAACGGTCTACATAAAACTTTTAAATGTTCAACTCAAAATTCATAATTTTTACTATTCGTGTCTTTATGTTCTTGATATAAAGGAAAATCTCATTGCTAAAGCCGATTCTGCTTCATTAAATGTCAATGAAAATACCGCAAACGTTTTTGAGAAGGCTGCTCGCTTTGCAACTAAAACTCGTAATAAGGTAATATTTTTTAAATTACATGACAAAATGCGTGGCATTGTTCCAGGATTTTCATTTGCTACTTGCTACATACATTTTTCGATTGAGTGGTTACATACCTATATAATTTACTGCTTTAATCCTCAGGTTGGTCGTGCTTTGAGTTTAAATCGAACTCCCAGCAAACTGAAGCGAACGATGTCGCAAATGATGAGTCCCTTCACCAGTAAGCACAGGTCTTCGTCTGTTGTGGATCCGGATTCTGTTTCGCAATACGGCAGCGATTCTCCACCGCCGTCGGCCAAAGCTAAAATTCCTTCATATGCGGAATGGAAATAATATCAATCAAAAATCAAGTGTTCATATAAAATATAAGATATACTAAAATACATAAACGATATAAAGCTCGAAGAATTCGGAGGATACAAATGATGAGAAACAGGCAGCTTATTTATTATTAGGAAGAAACTGCGTTCTGTACCAAAGTCAACGTTTTATGAATTCGTATTCCTTTTCCATACCGATGATTTAGAGCGACTTAATGTTATAAATATGCATTGTATGAGTGAGAAACGGTTCGTTACTTTCCAAGTTGTGTAAAGTTAGATAATTGCAATTTCGAATCAGTTTAGGTATTTGCGATTGCGATCATGTTCACGATCCAAGGTGAATTTGGGATTGAAAACGTAAGCTATAACGGCATTATTGTTTTCTTGCCGTTTTTATACTGTATTTTCCTACTCGCCAATTCAGATTCCGATGCGATACCAATTAATTATCTACCAAAAACTAGCATAATTATAATTATAGATACAGTGCGATGGGCGATAACTAGGCAATCTATTTTTTTCAGAAATGCCACGTTCTTAACGCTAATGATAAGATTAACTGCAAACTCTCAGGTTCATGTTCCTGTTCCTTACAGTATCCTTATGTATTTATTTATGAAAGAATGAAAAAACAATATTCGTAAGAAACGTTGCCATCACCCGTCTATCCAACAAAACGAAGTAAATATACCTATTTAATAAATGAATAACGAAACAATATTAAATAAATCAGTGCCACACATTCAGTATTGCTAGTAAATGATGTTTTAAAGACAATAAAAAGGAACTGTAACTATACTTCACCGCGTAATCATATAGTAGTACGATAATAAAATACAAAATTCTATTAGCCGATATAATTATTGTATGTTGACAATTACTTGTAAAATAACGTGATTTTAAATCACTCTTTAACATAATTCAGATCTAGCATATCATAAAATTAATTCTGCATGTAGTATTGCACAAGCAGTTTTGATATGGATAATTACCCATGTAATTAGTTGTAACTTAAAAATGTAATAACCAACTATTTTATAATTATCCTTTGTAACGCGAAAGATCATAATTAGTGGGAAACCCGGCCCGCTGTAAAGGGCTCTATAATTGCTGTTTTACAATATTGTAAATATCACCATGGTAATGCCACATTTTGTTATGTGCGATAATATTAAACTATACGTCGGGCCGGGTTTCCCAATGTTGTTACAGCAGCAGTGTAAGTAGAATGGAATTGCATTCGCAATTTATAATAATACACTATTACTTGTATTCTAAATTCAGGAATTACCTTCTGTTCGCGGAGCTACTACTTAATTATTTCATTAAGAAGATTATACAAATGTTATTATGTAAACCCCATCAATCTCACTTGACCTTAATGAATTGTGAAAAGTTGCACAATACGTCAACTTTAGTATCAACCTAGATGTCTTTTATTTTAAACTTAAAACGGTAATGAATTGTGTATCTGTAATTATATGGGAAATGAATACCTGCTATTATTAGTTATAACTAAATAATCGAAATTCGTAGGAACTTTACTATTTTTTCTAATTGCCTTTATTATTAGGTAGTTACCCGTACTGCTGACCGTTAGTCTATAATTATGAATTATGATCATAAATATCATCTTTCCTAATTGTCAGAAACCAAAAAGATTTTTGCCTTCGTCGTAGATAATTTTTTTATTCTTATTATGCTTTACAGACTGCCATTAGTAGTACCACCAGCCATTCGCACATGCTCATAATTACAATAATGAATAATAATAAGAAGAGCTAGTTATTAAACCTTGTATTCTGTAATTAGTTATGATTATTTGTAAATTATTACCATACAATTATTACCTTCGTACCTATACCATGTATGTTTTATCTATACATATATGCCTTTAAAATTCCTTCCAAGCGTTTTTGCTTTCTTTCAACTAATTAATTATCTGATTTGGACAAGCGGAGATAACTCGTCTCTGTATCATCATAATTAATTATGTAAAAATAAAATTCTTTATACCTAGCGTTGAAATTAGATTTTGGAATGATTAATTACCTAAGACATTCTTTGTACATAATAATTATACGAATATGTTAGCATTGCAAGCAATATACGATTTCATTTGCCTAAGTAATACTATTGATTTAATTGGCAATAATTATAAGAACCGAGAAACACAACTGTTCTTCCAATCTGTCAACAATAAATGAAATTCTTGTGCTAAGACTAGCTACATTAAAGCAAAGAAATAAAAGACTTTATCCTTCTCGTCATACCCCACAGACATGAATGCTGAAGCACGGGGCATAATGCATTTAGCTCTTTTTCACTCTTCAACTCTTCAACGACAAAATGTAGAACTTTTTCATATTGGAAATCAAAAGCAGAATTAAGTTAAAGACTAACAATTTCAAATGATTACATTGATTACATACCAAAAAGTAAGCATTTTATTCACATTTTCGAAGAATGTTGAAAGGGTCTTGTTTGAATATAGGGCCCTAATTGAAACGCAGGCAGTAATGTTAAATCTAAAAGATCTGAAGCCATTCTGGAGTCCCCTTTTCCACATGTTGCAGCCAACTGCAGGTGCGATGTCCCTTTTGAAACAAACATTGGTTTTATAGTTTGAAATTAAGTTGAGACTTGATGGTTTACTTTGCCAGATCGTCATTTGGTTTGGTTCGGTTTGGGTCCGTGGTTATAAGCAAGTTGTCGCTTGGCTTTTGTCATTGTCGTTGTCAAGTTTGGGGAGTAAGGCTGACAGAGCATACATATGTAAGTGTATGTATAAAACAAGATTTCCAGCTTGAATCCGGGTTCTGATGCGGATTCCATTTGTGACTTGAATTCGGATTTAGTTGAATATACATGGTCATATTATCTCTCACTTTTGCACGCCGTATGGAGATTCAAGTATGGAGATTGAGGATGAATAGAACAAGTGCTCAACTTAGTAGGCAAATGTGAAATGTTAGTGTTGGTTTTTGGCTTTGAACACCGTTGGTGGAGGAGGAGAGTCACAAGTTTGTACTTTGTTCGGAGACAGTATACTGGTCTCATCAACTTCATTTCAACTCAACTACTCAACTCTGAACTCTGTCGTGCCCAACCAAAGTCCAAGGAAAACCAAACCCGGGTAGGTACCTACATACATAAACAAACTACTACTTTCGTTTCATCTTTATCTTCGGACAAGCTTTCACATTCCCAAAAATCAAAGCCAACAGCAGTGGCAGGTACAGATATTTACTTTCCCCAGCTCACACTTGCTTTTTCGGAGCACAGCTTGTCCAGGAAAGTTTGCTTTTCTCTTACGCATAGTAATGTCAAACTTTCTTCACACACAAGTCAAAGTAAAATTGTGAAACTCAAACAGACGTGTTTGCCACATCAAGTTCCGAGTTACGGTGAACATTACCGTTACCGTTATACCACGCAGATCAATTTCAATTCAATATTGGATCTACATCCAGTTTACTCTTTCCACGTCCAGTTCCAATTCCAGCTCCAGCTGCTGTGTATTCTACATGTATGTACAGACACCGAATACTTGTATTATTTACTTACTAACTTTGACTCTGACTTTCCATATTATATCTGCTCTGACGCATCTTATTTTGGACCATATTATATGTAATTATCTGCGGACCTTTTTTTCTCATCTTTTAGTTCGAAACTTTAATTTAGCTGACGCTAAATGAGGAAAAAATAAAGCATCGTCCTTACGTTTTTAAAACGGTACTGAACAAAGTCAGCGAAAATTCCTACATCGTCGAAGATATTTTGTACTTAGCATGTGTCTCACATTTCTGCCACGATAAAAGTTAATGTTTTCGTATAGGTGCGTTGGCCTCGGGATTCCCGAACGCATGGAAAAACAATAGCCGTACACCCGCCGCGATCTCCCTTTGTCTCAGAACTCGCACTGCTCAAATAGGTATCTCCATGCTTGAGATTTTCTTTACCATTACCACTTATTGCCATATGTTCAATATGTTGGTATGATAACATTTTGAGATTCTTTGACTGTGAGAGAAAGGAAATAAAGTGAGAACCCTTCGAGTGTACGGCTACTGGAACACGTTGAAATTCTGCGTATCTGGAGGCTGTGCACACCTAATAATTTGTGGCCATTGTCATTGACATTGTGATGTGATTGCATTTTGAAGGAGGCAAAAACGAAGCGTGAATACGTTGGTTTTAATGAAGTTTCAAGTTATGAGAACAGAGAGGACATACGAGACTAGATTTTCCATCCTTGCATCATTTCACCACAATAACAATAAAATATAATTTGACTTTTATTCAAAAACCATCTGTGAGAAGGACAACAGTAATGCCTTGCTATACATAATTAGACGATTAAATTACAATAATTATTGATGTTGAAGTTGACGTTGACTCGACAACAGAAATAAAATTAAACAGAATATATATGTAGTACTACAACTGCAATGTTTACATTTTACTATAAATACTGTAAGGTACTACACAGTAGACAGTAATACTTTCCTACAACATGTTTTAGAATCACAATTCCATCAAGATTCAAAAACTAATTTCAGTTTGCAGTGTTATTAACGGGAGTTGGTGATCGTCAATCTCGATGATATTACGGTAAAGTCGATGTAGTTGTTTGGGTTCAATTTTAATTGGGTTTTGTCTCATTGTCATTTGCAGAGTAGACGATTACGATTTGTTACTCCAACCTCTCCACGCAGAGCTTTGTTAGAATGTGCAGCATCAGTATGGATAGCTGACCAATTCATATTTTAAATATGTAATTATTTGGTTTTAGAATCCTGTTTTCATTTATTAATTTCTGCGCAAAAATAATCTTACCTAGCATAATACATACATATTATAAATTCGTACATCATTATTCATGTTAGCAGAATAAAACTGGTTGGGTAAATGTTTAAACTTAATTCATTATGGGGTAGCTTTTCTCTTTCCCCATTAAGTACTATTTATATTGCACATTTCACTTCACAACCACAGACAAGCTCTGGAATTTTACAATTAATGTTTCTGCCTATGTACCTGCTATATATTAGTTTACCTAGGATTAAATTTAGTATTGACTTAAATGTTCGTTAGTGCATCATTTATGTGAATTTGTAATTATATATTTGTACATACTACAGTATAATGAGTATGAATTAATTAAAATACTCCAGCACGATTATAATTAATTAGTTGCATTAATTACTTAACATTAATTACATAGTAACTTATAGCACCTATGTAACCAATACCGAGCCAACCGTCATGACCTTGGCATTTCCACACAATTAATAATAATGTAGTTTACCATTCAATTATAATTTAGTGTTATAATAATTATCATTAAATCATTATACGTATGCTTTAGCACATTTAAACCAACCATGTACTGTAACTGCAAGTTGTAGAGAGGTCATGTCAACATGAACAACACAGAAAGCAGTCGATTTCACTGGTGAAGCAATATTACCCGCATAAACATATAACTACTTCTTGGTTTCTAGAAATTTAATCGAATTTTAATCAGCATTCCATTATGAAATATAGGTATGTTGTAAAAAGCTATCACGCGTACATCACGTTAATTCTAGTATCAAACTCCCTATACGATCTGGGTTGGTTACGAAGCAGAGGTAATTAATAGAATTATTTGTATTATAATAAATCTCATAGCAACTAATTACAGTGCTAATTATGTATATGAAATAATCTTATTACCAACAACCACAAGGATGTTTGCTTCCCATGAATGACTTCCGTCATGGTAAAGCAATAAGCTCAAATCGTACAATTATCATTTCTTACAATCAGTGTACAATGAACAAAAATATTCACAACATAATAATTTATTTTCAATGCATATTATTTTATTTAATGGGAGTTAGTTGAATATTAATTGTAGACAGTATAACAATACGTATTTTGTCTAAATTAATTGAAATAACGATGCATATATTTATGTATATTTAATACTGAATCACTTTCAATTCTTAAAACCTCTGTATAACGATAACTATTTTATTTAATGTAATATTCTCCACACGAAATTCCAACGATTCATTGTAATGTAACTACACAATTAATTCCTACGAGTATTTCATTCTCTCATAATTGTCCAGAGTTAAAAAAACTTACAACTAAGCGCCATAACTTAATTGTTCGAAAGACTTTCAATTCCATCAGATTGAATTTTAAAATATACTCATACTATACACTGTAATATACATAGATACAGGTATGTATGTAACAAAGTGATTAATGATATAATTATAACTATTATATACTAGTCAATATCATCTTAGTCATCCAGTTAATACGATGAGAAAATGGAACTAAAGCAAAATAAAATTGCCAGATTTCAAAAAATGCTAATTTTATACATACGGACAAAAGGAACTACTACTAACGCTGACGTAATAATAACAAATGGCATAGGTAAATGTCTAGTCGTATTCGTTATGTTAATCTGATCTCGCGAGAGAAAGACTTTATTAGCTGTAAACAATTATATTACAGTACGCAGTAGAACCACAGGTAATTAACAATTACACATACGGACGGATCGCTGCAATTAATTCGGTACACTTGACTCACAATTCTTATTCATGCTTCTTAATTCTTTAAAGCATTTTAATGTATGCATCTGTACTAGTATCAATATCAATTTGAACAGTAGACGTAGGTAACATACTCATAATTGCTTTAGGTGCCTTAACAAAAATTAAATTTTCCTACACTTCCCCTATTTGAGACAAACACTAAGGTATTTTATTCGAATGCAATTATGTATTCGAATATGTAGGTACAGGTACTATTTTGCATGCTGTAATTATAATTAGCCACGACACATTTTAACTGTATATATCCTCAACTTCGATTCTATTCTAACTTTGTCCTGACATAGCTGGAAAGAAAGCCATAATAAAAATATGTTCTACAGCTATGGTTGCCAAGTAACTGGTAAGATTCTGCAACTCCGACTATAATGGAATAATAATTATTATAGATTAATATTGCCCTAATGATGAAAGTAAAGTGTTTTTCTGAATTTGATAAATTGGGTTGCCTATCTTGCTATTGTATTGCTAGATTGCAGTCCACAGTACAGAATTATAATGGGATGAAAGATAAATCTGTAGAAGAAACTGCTTTGTGGATGGTGTAATTATTATTACGGGTAACAGCCCAGACACAACTACAGAGGCATACATTGTGCAACTGTAATTCTACCTAAACAATTATTTGTATATATGTACCGGTATAGGTACATGAAATGGCAATGGTTAATATACGTATAATATCCTGTCCGAAATTAAATGGATGAAAAATACGTTGGCAGAATTCGATTCCCTAGGAGTTGAAGATAAAAATAGGGAATTGGAAGAACAAGGACCAGTATTGTGAGTTCGTGAAGAAGGGAGAGAATTACATAACATGTAGAAGGTGGGAGGTAGACGTGAAACTGGAGCACAATAAACAAAAATGAAGCTCGTTCAATCAACTGTTAATGGAATGCTAGCTTATTTTGTCAATTCACGTTCGTATTATTCATCGATTCCTACGCGCAACTGGACAACCAAAATGCAGGCGAAAAATGCGAGTCAATCAGGTAAAAGTAGAGGGTACGTACGAAACGATAAATAGATAAAAGAAAGTGAAGGAAGTATAGAGTTCAAGTTCCAGATGAGTTCATTACATGTGATGCTGTTCTCCTCCTCTTTTCTCTCTCTCTTTCTTTCTTGCTTGGCATTCCATTGCGTATTGAGTTGGTTTCTGGATTTTGGTTTCGAGTTCTTTGTCAATGGAGTGGAAACTTGTGGGGGATGTGTTACTCCTGTTACTTTCTTCCTTAAAGATGAGATGAAGATGGGAAATGATCATACACTTTCTCACTCCACCTTTTTAGTCTCACAGCCACGCCACAATTTCACGGCTACATCCACTTGAGAGAATTTAATATACAGAGAAGAGAGCGTGGACGTGGAAATAATACAAGGTTCCGTTTGGTTATACACAATATTTCAGTAGTTGTCTAGTGTTCCCTGCCCGTGTAGAAGGGTGTAATCTCCGAGATGTCGTGGTCATCAATAGAGTCCTTAATGGGAGGTAAAGCAGATGAAGAGATTCGAGATTCATTTCTGTGTCGGTTATTAGAACCAGAGCTTGCACTGGTCTTGGATGGCAATGTAATAAAACTGGTTTCCGCTTGAATTCGCTCGTCGAATTCACTCTCACCGTCGTCTATTCGGCTCTCCAGACCGTAATGAATGGACTGCTTCTGTTTCTCCTTCTCTTTCTCACGATGGTTCCCGCGATCACCGTTACTGCCCTGATCGTGATGACGATTCGTCCCCAGTTCTTTCTTGCTCTTAATATTTGCCTGACACTGGCTATTTACTATGAGGGAGGAGGTCATATCCGGATCTGGGGATTGAAGGGGTGACATTTCATCTGAAAGATCGTTTCCATACCGACTATGGTTCTGCGTATCCAGGTATTTATTCCCCACGTAGCTAAGAGTGATTGTATTCTGTGTTGGGACGTGGTTCCCATTGGCGTTGGCAACGGCATTGGCATTATTGCTGCTGGTGGTACTTACTTGATTGTTGTAAGCCGGACGCTGGTTACCATAACCATGATCCACCCGAACTGCAGCCGAGACGCTGCCTCGTCCACCTAGTCTTGGACCGTCTGTCACGGATCCAAGTCTCATTATCGTCTGCATAGTAGGAACGGTATTATTTGTGGATGCTCCTGCACCAGTTCCACTTCGAAATCTTGCCATTGTATTCGTGCATATCCCGTGTCTTGAGGATTTGATTCGATATTTTTTAAATTTACAGAGCGAGACAGAGTGACAGCAGTGCAAATGATATTGGTTAAGTCCATCAAAGACCATTTCATTGTGGTGAGTAGCAGCAATTATTGATCATGCAAACAAATACAGAGAAACCAACATCAACATCAATCTCAAAAATCAACTTCCACAAATTTGTTTCATTTCCCTTCAGTCTAACTTTCAGTTGTCCACATCCAAATCCCCAAAATTAATTATTAGACCTGGGGTTTGGTTTTAACTAACGCTCTAGTAACAAATTATGTATTATTAATTAATATTTGATAGTGATAGGTAAATAAATAATACAAGATAAGATACATAGACTAACATAGTAGGTACTTATTGTCAGTAATTTTAAAGATACGCTACTGTATTGCATTTCTACCATTATCATGCTAATTTAATTACAGACAAAAGCAAAGCTTGACCTTGACTTGGAATGGAATTTGGATTGGAATTTGCTGTAAGACAGTAAGACGGTCACTGATGAAGCACCCAAAATAACGGCTACAGCGTAAGCAAGTGTAAGTCTATCGATTTTAATTTACATATGTACATTCAATTACATACATTCATTTTAAGAATTAAGAATTACGAATTAAGAGTTGAGAGTGTTGGTCATATATTTGACATAATTACATTATCTACGAAATAAAAATGTGCCATAGATTTACTACAACATCGCATTGCGCATAATCGGGTAGTAGAGTCAAATTAACAATAGTTGGGTTAGACGACGGGCAATTGACGATGTACATAAATAAATACATGGATGTTAATGACATGAACGTGAACATTCTAGACACTACAATGATCCGACTGAAATAATATGAATAAGAAGCAAAGGGGTAAACTGTAAACTGTACCGTTGATGTCTACCTGTGGAGGAGAAGGAAGAGATCTCGTCGATACTGCTTCGTCAGAATGGCGTACAAGTATGGATTACAAAATGAGTTCAATGGGTAGAAAAATACGAGTAGAATCTTTGCATCCGTCACTCCTAGCAAAACCAAGGCAAATTAAAAATTAGAATCAAATCAATCAAACTATTGAAATTATCATGGTAGCATTTTTACTGGCTTAGTGCCAATAATTGCACAAATTTTAAATCGCATATACGGTAATTTAAATATATAAATGATTCATAGAAATAGCAAAGGAGATAGTGAATAGTGCAACAGTAAAAATTAATTCATTTTTGAGCTTTCGAATACGCAATGGAATCCTTCTCGTGAATAAATTTTCACTGATATCCACTAGCTCCTTTGCCATTTGTATTAAAAATGCAATGTGGATTTAGCATTTAAAAATAATTGAATCACCTATCAAAGGATGACCTGCAACAGCAGTGAGACCGAAGAATGCAACCGGAGCCCAACAAACGAAATCAGTGAATACCAAAAGACCCATTTTCTTGGCAATTGCAAGATCTGCTGAATGTGTCGCTGGAGCACCACCAGCATGACCAGCGACCGTCTGGTACATTTGGTAGTACGCGTATGCCACCATTGTAAATGCAAGTCCATTAAAAAGCAGCATGAATGCTAAATAGGCCTGGGCTAAAGATGAACTTGCTTCCATCGGTAAACAGATGCTGAATTTACAAATACAAACGTAATTACAACAAGAAACTACAACATGTTATAGGACCACAACTTTTACCTTGGTTTCTAGAAATACCATCAAACGAAGCCCATTAACTACTAAACACATGCTGAGAACGACTTTAAGAACAACAAAGTGCCTTCCGAAAACCCAATGGCTCTTGCAATTGCTTACCTTTGTATACGAATAAACTCATTCAAAGTGATTAAGAGCAGTTTTAAATTTTATCCATTTACAAAATTGTGGATACACACCTGCATGAAGTTTCATTTAAAGCACCTACTTACGACTTCATGGTGAGCTGTTAGAATAAAATGTCAAAACTGCTTGTTAACTTTGACTATGTTCATTGACAAAACCTAACAGATTTTTTGTTTCCTAATTCTGAAAGCTTGGATATGAGCTTATTTATTTTCGAAGTGTACCTTAATGATTACATCTGTTACCATTTCTAACCAAAAGAAATGTTTAAAACCAACAAAAAGGGATTCAGGAAAAAATTATGCGCTGGAGTCTTCTTGAAAATGTTCAGGTAAAAATAAATTTTGATATAAACCCAGAACAATGCAAGATGACGTTTTGACCGTTGTCATAAAATGACGTCAGTAGAGTAATCCGCAATAATAAAGCTGCAGAGCCATAATAAATAAAACCGCAAATCTGTCAAATGACGTGCATACAGTAGCGTTTACAAAATGGAGATAAAATGCACTGCAATCTGTAATCACACCTACTGACATATACTAGGCAAATTTCCCAGGGAGTATATACAACTGGAAAGGTAAGCTCGAAGCAACATACCTAGTTTTTGAGTAGGACGAAACTCCAATAAGTGGCATGAGAGCAAGATTTATAGCAAGGAACCATCCAATAGCCATTAGTTTGGCAGCACCTTTGATCGTAAGTCTTTTGGTGAGATGAATAGCTCTTGTCAGAGCATACCATCTTTCCCCCGTAATGACTGCGAGTGTGAACACAGACAGCTCGGATGCAAATACGGTGAGAAAACCCGCCAGTTGACATCCCCAACCCAATTGCCAATCAATCGCGAAGTTGAAATACGCTCCCAGCGACACTAAATCTTCCACAGCCACCATCAGCAAGTAAATCCCCATCGACAGATCCGCTAATGATAGATTTGCCATGAGAAATCTCTGAACGGACATTCGACCCGGGGTCAGAATGAGAACGATTAAAACTGCTGCATTCCCTACTAGTGCAAGCGTCACCACAAACCTAAAATAAATAAATCAAATTTCAGAAAATCAAATCAAATGCATTATTATTTCAACGCGGAATATATTTGGTAATAAATTACAAGCTAAAGCTACAGTCACAAGCACTCATTCTTTCATACAGATAATAAAAAATGAAGATAGCCGCTTTTACATAGTCCATCACGGCAAGATTCCTCGAGCAGGAATGATTTGAGTGAATGTGTTTAGATAAAACGCAAACTTCTTTGCCAAATTTATATTTGCTCATAACATAACTCATACTCGAATTCATTCCCACTCTTCTATGTCACAACAGACCAGCCCAGACCACCGTTACCAAATGCAAACAAAAACTAAAAGAAATTACGGTTACCAGAACCAGCACCAGAACAAAGCTATGGTGTTACATAAGGTAGGTATTTTAAAAGCATCTTCGAATCAATTAGAAAATTACCACGCAAGCGGCTTTTCCAGCCGAAGGCATAATTACCCATGGCGTAGTCATCCATTCTTCACGGAGAAACTAAAGAAAGTGAAAGTGTAGCTTTGCATACCAAGCAGTTGGAAAGATAAACAAAACTTAGCACATTCTACAACCACATAATACATGTGGGAAAAATTCACAGTGCATCTCCATGTAGTAATTAGGTACTTGCTAAGCACTGGTGACTGTGATGCTGATGGTATGTGGGTAATTATTTAGATCTATTCCGCTATTCTTGTACGACTTATGGAGCAAATAGTTATTCCCGTCTTCCCAACCGACACTGACAACTATCAACTACACGCAAATTATCTTAGCACATACCTATCTAAGACGGTATTTTTCTGCAGCTATACCTTGCACCGTATGTGGGTGGATTTGCACCCACATACGGATAAAACTTTCAGCTGACTGATGATAGTAAAGTTTTCCACATTTTCTTTACATTATACAACTCAATAGAAAGTTCAGCTTTGAGTTCGAAAAAGAAACTTGCAAGCTTTTTGCACTAGGTACTTTTGCATGCACGTAAGTTTTTATTGCTGACCAAGATGCAAACTTCATTCGCTCGTAGCTTTCATACTAATTTGCATTGGTAATGGAAGTGTGTTCATGAAAGTGTGAGGAGAAGATCGAGCGCACCTTTAGTAATTTTCCCTGTCCTTGTCCTTCTCCCTAGTCTCCTCAGTAGTATTTACTATGCTCACACACACTTTACATATTGTCTGTGGAGAACCTAAGGTGCATTATCTGTGCAGTGTTTTCATTTGGCAACTTCCGGAACAAGTTTAAAACAGACAGAGAATACTGATCCTGCCTACTTACATTGCTAGGTACTTTAGTTCCTACAACGAGACACGGCTAAGTAAAAGCAATCATATATATTACACTAGTTTCATAATCAAACCACGTTTTGAACGACTCAACGAGAGAAGATAAATCTGAAGCAATACTGGAATATAGTAGATCCAAGTTGCACAGACTACTGACAAGTGAATAATTTAGGCGGGCTGCAGATATGCGTAACACCCTCGTGTAATACCAAGGTGTTTGGTTAACTAGACACAATTCACACAATGCTCTTGAAAGATAACACGGGATCATAGATACACATATTTCCGAGACAACGACAATATGACATGACACGATGACAAAAGATAGACATGCAAAAACGAATACAAATTTTCCTTTACCAGACGGCAGTACGAAGCCACATGTTCCCCATGATATCTTCACACGGACTAAATGCGTCTGGCTCCGGGGTGCATTTGACAATCGGAGCTTTCTTCACAGCCACGTTCCCACACAGCTGGATGATATTCGGCGGAAGGGCAACACTTCCATGGTGAAATGTACCGAACTCGTCATCTGTCAAGCCATCCATCTTATCATGATGATCTGATTCCCAACTCAAGCCAACTTTGTCATCTTGGTCTGTTTCAAGTACAAAATCTCAACGTTGAACACAAATCGAAATCCACTTAATGTTACTACAAAACCACATCATTTGACTATGACCTAGGTACCATATACATATAACTTTGACGTAGGAATTTTACAAGTACAGATAAAAACTACTGAAGATGAGGATAATGATCCATACATACTTACAATAGGATTTTTAAAAAGCAACATTATTTCCATCTTACTATTATCCAGCGGAGTAAATGTTCTGTCAGGATCAAATGTGTAGTAGGGATCATGGAAGTCATCCAGAGATTTCGCAGAACTGGAACTAGAACCGGAGCCGGAGCCGGAGCCAGAGCCAGAATGGAGTCTGAAGGGATTAGTAAAATTGGCGGAATCATAGTCAGCGTCGGCGGACAGTGCTGCAGCGAATGCAGATTGGGACGCGGTGCCTGGGGTTATCCAGGATGCCCTATCAAGATAACCATCTCGAAGTTCATACTCTCCACTTTCATTCAGCTCTACGGATGAAGAACTAAAGGTTCCTATTTCTCTTCCAACTCTGCCTCCACTACTTGCACTTTCAATTGTACTTCTGCCTTCGACAGCACTGGTAATTGCACTCGTAAACGATTGTCTTGGTCGACGATTGTATTGTGTCTGTCGTTTGCTTCGTGCTAGGGGAACAGTGTCACTCCCATGTGGAAGAATAAATGATTCCGATTCCACCGGTGTACTGGAGGACGATGAAGGCAGCTCATTTCCTTTCCCCGTCAGTGTCACTGGAGTCGTACCTTTCCCACAATTATCTTGTTTAACCTTGTCCACAAATTCCTGTCAAACACAAAAACAGAATCACAATCACAAAACCACATCGTATACAAATATACATATCTCTAGGTGCGTCGTGCGTGAAATACAATTTAACACAGTTATCTGTTCAAAACTATGCTCTACATGCCTACATCATCAAAACCAAGCCATGTGTACCTACCCGCAAAAGCGAGCAGAATCTGAAATCTAATTCAGCCGCACTCGAATAGAATTGACTAGACTACAGACTTGATTCTAGATAGTCGCTCGCAATTTATATTGTAGGTAATTATTATATGCGTCTACTTCTACAATCCGGGATAGGTGATGTACTACGACTAGAAGTTAGGACTATTAACACTGTAGTCTATAGTCTCTCATCATGATTACAACGCAGCAAACAAATCGTAAAGTTAGTCAACTGCAAGACCTCATTGATTATATACTGCCTACTAGTTTTATTAGCACAATGACAATGGCTTTGACTTTGGCACCAACTTTGACCTCCCATTGTCTACACAGCAACACAATTAACTGCTGCCCATGTGTATCAATTGATTGCTACAAAGACAACACTTTCAACTTTCGATTTTCCATTGAAACAATAAAATAACAGTGGGCAGCCAACAGTAACAATTACAGTATACATAATGGGTAGCACTGAACTATTAACGTCATGTGTAACAGGGAACCCCAAGGAATGGCTCAATGGCTCACAAATAAATGGCATGACTATTCAGTCTTTGCACACTCACAGGTAAAGTCAATACCTAGTTATTCTCGTGTCTGGCTTCCTCGATGGACATTCGACACGAGACAAGTTTAATTATTTCTTTTGATGACATTCCAGCAGACATTTGCAAACTACTTACTGCCAGCAACACATTTACAATTCACATGTTGCACTTCGATTTGGATGTTGGATGTGGCAGGGTTTTGTTTCCTTCCTCTTTCAAACCAATTTATTAACAAAGTACTCTAGCCTGGAATAAGTCACACCTAAATTGATCTGAGTGACCTGGGAAACGACGAGGTCAGAAGATCAACATTATGACAACATCGCATCAATCCATTTACAATTTTTCCTATTTTCAGAATTCAAGTTTAATGTTGGTACGTAATTTTATGCTGATACACCTATTAGGTACCTAGGAACCTACGGAAGGGAATAGAGCAAGACCTTTTTTTCCTGATGTGTTTGCGGCAGACAAATAATATTATAATTCACTTTAATGATTATTGCGGAGAGATGACCAAGTTGAACCCATTTGTTGAATTCTAACGATAACTTTTGTAATTTAGCTATTTGTTACGAGTGAAGCCCCGACAAAGTTGGTAAGCAGTATGTGCTCTCGCAATCAGAATTCAAGTAATGCGTAAGTCGATACGAAGCAACGAGCAACGTTTGAAGCCCAAATAATAATAACGAGGGCACAATGACAAGTAGTCTAGCCTGTGTCAGTATCTTAGCTATAAAATGCTCATAGCAAACATGTTGATGTCTTTTGTATAAATATTTAGTACAAACCACAACCACAAAATGACCTCCAAACCAAAAGTAGAATCCCCCTACACATAGGTAATGTTTATGTAGGGTACATCAAGAGATGCGGAAAGCTTGATACTCCTTAAATATTCAATTTTAAGCAAAGCCCATCCCTTGAATGTAGTTTGGTAGCATTTAGCGTCTTACTTAGATATCCAACTAGGCCACGTGCTAATAATAAAATAGTATTTTGAAGCAAGTAGTACTCTGGAATTTTCGTAACCCCTGCTTAGAAGTTAATTGACACAGCAAAAACAGTAGACTCCTATAAGTAATAAAAACCTTTCGTAAGCAGGGCTAGCATTTTGGCAACCTAAAGGTATGCATATTCTATTTGACGATGCAAACCATGTTCGAAACAATTTTATGAAGTGCAATCCATGCTATGTGTTTTTTTCCTAAATACAAACGAAAGTGCGTTTAGCATGAATTGCATTTACGAAAAAATGCACATAACATGGTTTGCACCTTCAACGACGATACATTTCGTAGGTGGTTCTATGTATTAAGAATATTGAGATACCTATTCGTCGTTTAAGAAGCAAAGTGAGGCATGTCCAATTTTCAGTAAAAGCAAAGCGGGGCTAATCCATAAATTCTTAAAAGCAAAGTGAGGCATATCCAGCATAACTAGCACAAAACAAATAAATATGTCCCACTTTGCTTTTAAGAATTTATGGATTTACCTTTACTGAAAATTGGATATGCCCCACTTTGCCTCTATATGCGTATTTGGTCTCACAAAACGAAGATTCTGGGAAAGTGATTCCAGGCATTCCTTTGTACTTTGCCGTTGACGCTGCCACCACATGAACCAAGACCAAGACCAACCACCTACAAGTACTTTCGGAAACTCTTATCTCCGTGTACCTAAGCATTTTTAATGTTGTGCTTTTCAACGCTATTAGAGTCAAGTGCAGAAGATTTGCTGGACATATAGCCCATTTTCATTTCCATTTTCCTTCCATTCCCGAAGTGTCTACTTCTACAGCCTATACTCAGCATGCAATGCACTTTGACAGTAGGCAGTACATAAACATAATGCTTATTCTACAGATACATTTGTTTCATTTTCTTAAAATTGCGTCTGGCGTGTGAACCGTAATTAGTCAAGAATGCTATGAATGCCATAATGCTGTGTGTTGTTTAATGCGACTCGGTTGCGGTTGTGGCTGGTTGTGCTTTTAGAGTTTTAGATGAAAATATAATATAGTAAAAATAAAGTGGGTACGTAGAATATTTTAATGGAACAAAAAGTGCCTGCTGGAATGTTTAGTACTAATGTATACTATCTATTTCTTGTGCGGTGTTTGTCGGGTCTAGGACTGCGTATGTGTTTGCACAGAAATATGAATACTGAATGGAATTTACCCGGAATTTTTTGTACTCTGCAGGGTCATGTTTCTCTGGATCGTGGAATGCACAGCAATGGTAAGGGTACGTCATGGCAGCCTCCTTCAAGCTCTGCAATATCATCATCAAAAACACAAACATAAAGGGATTAGGTACAAGATTAAAGTGCAAAATGATCATTATACTTTAGAAAGGTGATTAAAATTCAGATTAACGAACGTCCTTCACAAGTTAACGAAAACAAAGGCAAACGCTAAGGCGAAGACGCAAACACCTATCAAGATAATGCAAGACAAGTCGAGTCAATTAAGACAGTTACGCTTTGCAGTATTCAATATATTCATCCTCAGATTACACAATTGTTGCAAGCGTCAGGAAAATAATTAAAAGATCATGTTGTACACAAGATGCTTATCGTATGGCCAGCATCAACACCAGCATCAGCAACTTACTTACCATGTATACCAACACTCTACTGATGTAGTGTATAAGTATACCTGGGAATACGCTACATTAGCTAAAGTGGATACGAAAGAGAAGATCCTCAGGTTTTATTCAGATTATGTAAATAATTCTTTTGTTTAGATTTTCAGGTACCTAACGCATTGTTGACTTGTTTGTTGTCTTTGCTTAAGCAAAATTATAATCCAACATATAGGTAATTGTTCATCCTTTCCCTTATCAACCTACTCTTGTTGTAATACCTTCTCTTACGAAATTACTCAAGTACAGCTCCACCTCCAATTACGACAGGATACCTGAGATTTTAAGATAATTATTAAGATCAAGAAGCGAATCTCCTTCTTAATTTTGCGCTGCACTCATACTATAACTACCAATATTCACCTTTCCCAACCCCGTTTCTATCACCGCATCGTCAGTCTCTAAATACACCTGGGATTGAAAGCAACCTGCGAATCGATCGTGCAAGTTTTTGGCCAAAAACAGTCAAACAATTCACAAGATCAGGAAAAATGAAGTGGGGAATCAAAACTGCTTTGTTAGTCGCCACTGTTGTCTTCATTTCAACCCAATGCTCTGTAAGTTTTCAATTCTATTTATAAATTTTCTAAATCTCTAGTAAAATAAACTTTTATCCTTCCTTGCACAACATGAATTCTTTACCTAAACCGATTTTTTTAGTTTAGTTTTGAGAAACGGTGAGCTAAAGTGTGAAATAAAATATTATGTAGCATGCTGTGCCCCAAACAAGTAGCCGACCACCATCACAATCACCAGCAGCAGCCGCACCACGAGCTCCGCCAAAAAACTGCATAAAACATCCCCCTAACTTTCAACAAGTTAACCTTCCATGTGGTGGCTATGATAGAGACTCGTGTCTCAAAGTTTGTCAAGCACTTGGACACACGTCTGCCTACTGTAAGAAAGAAGAATTCTGCCTTTGCCATTCTGGGAATCTCTACAGCTGCTAATAACTACGTACCTACCCACGTACATCCCCTTCTGATGAAAAAGAACAAAAAAGGAAGCATATACATATTGCTGCAGTAACACCAACAGAAGAAGATAACTTAACTTGCTACTAATCTATGACTTCAATTGGAAGAGAAACAGCAGCCCCAAACTCCAGATTATATTAATAATACTTTCTTCCATTATTCTGTAATTTAGTACACGATTCACCTTTTAGTTTTTTTTACCTTGAACCTTGAGTCTAATTGCATTTCACCTTTCACACTGTCTTTTACCAAGACTGGAATTCTTCAAACTATTGGAAAGAAATTATTGGATGACATGTTCAGTATCAGTATTCACAGTGGGCTGAAAAATCGATAAAGCATAAGCTATACCAGTGGTGTACAAAATTTTCTTATGACAATAATAAACACATATAGAAATCCATTTCCTACGAACATCATGACGATTCAGGAATTCCGTAATTCTGGAACAGGTTATAAGTTTTTCATTTCCTTTCCACACCTTCAATTTATATCTCAACATATGTAGGTGGGCAATTACAACATATGTGAAGAGATCATACTTTTCCCGATTTACTTTCATATCAAATTACGTATAGATGCCTGCATGTAGTGGGTGTTGAGTTTCGATCTGACATTCTTGATACGAATATGAAGCTACACACATCATATTAAGTCGTTGAACTCCATTATTATTTGCTCTATAAACAGGTATTGTTCGACAGATATACGATATGCATACCGTCGTTGAAGATGCAAACCAGGTTAAACGCAATTTTTCATAACATAAGCCACTCATTCTCCAATACACGTTTTTTTCAAATGCTAACCTTGTTAAACGCATCTTCTGAAATTTGCTAGCATGATTTGTATTCACACACACATTTGTTTAAATAGATTGAATTTAAGGAAAATTACGTTTAAAATGTTGCGCTTCTTCAATGACGATACATCTTAATTGCATCCGTAACAAAGATTATCTATTGTCTACGTGGCTATTTACCTGAGTACTGTCATAGGAATAAAACACACCTTTGGTTCATAAAGTTACGTGTCATAAAGGTGCCCACTTTCTACAGTGTTACCAATAAGTTTGGTATAGATTTGCTAGTTCCTTTCCCCATAGGGATAATACTTCTACTTCTATCGAGACTCGGAATCGAGATCGGAACCAGAACCAAAGTGAAAACGAAAACTTGTTCACCCAAGACCGTCATTACTAGTCCGCAGACAATTTGTGGAACACAAATTGTGGAAAAGTAGAAAGAAACGGAGGATGTAATAAATGCTCAAAGCCTATTCCTGTCAGTTAATACTTATCCGCAGATTAATTTATTACCTACTGCTGAATGCCTGGTAGTGGCTTAGACGTTGCCGCTTAAATTTTGGATACTTATGTACATTTATATACATATGTAGATGCATGCACTACTATTCCACGTTTTTACAAACATAGGAAGAGAACGCGCTCTTAGATTCTTTAGGGCTGATGATAATTGTATGTACATGTATCATTATTGGGTTTCCGTTACGAAAACTTTTATACTTTATGTGCCGTTGAAGGCTTGGAACTTGGAAGACGGAGATAGGAAGAAGAAGGGGATGATAGCGACTACTAGGACTTGAACTATAATATGCACCCGAGGCCATGAGGTAAATAAGGTTCTGTCTAAAGTCACAGTCACAGTACAGCTAGAGCTAGGGCTAGGACACTCCGATAATCAAATATTGTGTCTTGGGGTAAGCTTTTCGGGTTGACTGACATTACATTGCATCACATTACGCTGCACGACTTATAAACTTCCTTTTTTCAGCAGCAGTTGGGTTTAGAGACAAGAGAGGAAACAGGCAAGAGCAAATAGAAAAATGTCGATAGCAAAATGACGGCTTTTAGACAAGAATTTACAAGACAAGTAGGTAAGTTGCTCTTCTTCTTCTTTTCCCTCTCCTCTTCCCTATCTATCATTACTTATGAAAGCCACAGCGAATTCTGTCATTTGTCTGCACTGTTAAGCACTTACAACTTACTTCTTAAGCACCTACCTACATATCGCCATTGAAGGTGCAAAATTTAGCATACTCTGAGAAAACCCATAGCCCATAATGTTACGAAAAAGATGTTCAGTTTTGTACCTTCATCAACGATATGTAAGTTAGCGTGAGTTCTTTTACGTCGATGACGTCGGCAGCCTACCAATAGAATACATATAATAGAAACAGAGTAACTTAATCAAGAGTAAATATCTGCAGGACAACGACAATAAAAGCTTGCTTTGCGTGCATTCAAAATCACTTCACAACATAAGACACAAAATTCCTAGTATTCACTGAATATTATTCCATCCAACCGTAAGTACCTTTGACTATACTATAATATTATATTCTTATTATCTTTATCTTCGACATTGCTATTGCTTTCGTCTTGCTTTTGCCTTAGTCAATAATTTGACAATGTTAACAAAGGAAACATTAAGCATTATTTGTTTATATTACTTACTCCACTCCACGTGCAATCAATATTTGAACCGACACCGACGAGCGCAAAAAAACACTGCACGGTAAATACTCATGGCACTATTTCTTCTAATCTTAAGTTCTACGTGTACTCAACGCTAGTACGCTAGTCACCTTCTGTGTAGAAATAGTTAATGGAACTTACCTCGAAATGATAAATCGACGGAATGACTGTGAGGGACGGTGCTCTTTCCAAGCGCAAAATTTCCAGATTTTTTAGCCCATGAGTTGGAAGAGATGTGATTGCAGTCTCGGACAGATCTCTAATTAACCAAGACATACAAACAAACTCAATCAAACCAAGCCAAACATAAAATATAAAGCCAAAGGAGTCCCAGTCTTTCCTTAGTCTTCTTTGCTTGCTAATGTTGACTTAGGGTACATGCTGGATGTAAAATGAGTATTTGTGGACCTAAAAGCTCCTGTACCTAACTACTCTGAAATCATTCCCAATGTAAATAATACACTGAACTGGTACAAAAAGACGAGACTAACGTAGGGCATGACAAAACAAGAGATAAGACAAGAGCTTCAGTTCAATTAAAATGAATTTTCAAGGGGAAAAAGAAGAAGATGGAAAGGAAGAAAAGTCCGCTGAAATCGGGAAAATGACTTACAGCATCCGAAGACTTTCTATGCCGACAAAGGCATTCGGATGAAGTTCGCTCAACTGACGATTTCCTTTCAACGTCCTGAAATAAAATAAAATCAGCACAATTGAATAAAAGTAATTAAGCCTTGAAAATACCTTAGAATCTGAATAATTGAATGACTAATTCACAATTTATTCAATTTTGTGAATGCATTATAATTACTAAATGGCTACAATCGTACTCAAATGTTGAAAACTAATAGGTATGGTACTTCACATCACAAACAGACTCAGCCTCCACGAATATAATTTTTAACAACTCGACTCAATTCAATTCCACGGATTCTCATTTTAGTTTCTATTATGTAGAATCTGAATGTCAAAATTAGTCAATTCTGTTAACATCCAATGCCAAAACGCATAATGTAGATTATTCCTAGAAAATTAGACGTTAAATGCTAACCCGGTGGGAATACGATAAATACAATTCACTGGTCCATTGTTCCTTCCAGCATATCGGCGATGAAGAGGCAAAATTTCGCTTACCCTATTCTTTTTTAATAGGATGGCGACATTAGCATCTAGACATTTTGCATCTTCCGAGATGATACAATTAATCATACAATATAGTCATAGTTCCAGATCTCATCCAAGTCACACATTTTGCCAGTATCCAGTAACTATCGTACACGATCTACTATCAACTATGACTACACGAATGTGACAAACAGCTTTAAAATTTAATTTACAAACGTTTAATACTCCAGATTCAGTAGAACCTACATTACGCAACAGCAGT
>JAAXYX010000599.1:0-34668 GCA_036851915.1 Ptenothrix huangshanensis | reverse complement strand
ACAGTTACTGTAGCAAGTATTTCATTTTCGTCTCCAATCGTATAGTTTATTATGTAACCGAACGTAGCATCCTATAACGTCTGGACGTTATAGCTTATAACGTCACTTCTGTATAACGTCCAAGAAAATCGGCCCCGTGAGGTGTCGTTATGACGAAGTTTCACTGTATATATATATGTATTTACCCTCGAAATTAATTTATTTCTATGTACTACTTAATCTTTTAATTTTAATTATTTGTTTTATACTGATATTTGAAGCGAAGCTGTCCCCTTTTTATAGCTTACGAATTAATTTTCGTTTACACTTTAATTTAACGGTGGTGTTACTGTGGTACCAGAACCAAAAAGTGAAATTTCACTATATATATTAAATGTATCATATTTATGTCTTTACTATATATATGTATATATTGTGGATTATACTGTAGGTTTTGATGACCTCTCACGAACTTGGGTGTATAGCATTCTTATTGATACTGAAGTAGTTGTATAGTAATTTGCTTATTGTCGTACTCATTCAACGAATAAATAGGTACTGGTTTTCAGGGGAAGAGAAATTTATTATTTCAAGTTCAATTCATACCTGCACGTTGTGAGATGATATTTCAATGAATAAACTGGTAATTGAGCTTATGTATGAGGTGTATATATATCGTCGTTGAGGGTGCAAAACTTAACATCCTTTTCGTAACGTTATGGGATTTCTCAAAGGATGTTAAGTTTGGTATCTTCAACGACGATATACAATAATTACATACCAGACTGATGTCTGGAATAAAGGTTGAAAGCGTTGGATGGCATTTATATTTTTAATGTATTTGGCATTGCAAGGTTAAAGCTACGTATCTTTTACGATTTGAATAACGAGCGCATTGTGATGACTGGAAAATTCTAAGGAATTTTAAGCATGATTGACGTTGCCCCTAATGATGATATTGTATTAACTGTGATATTAATGTAAAATTTCAGGGAAAAGCGGCATAAAATAGAAGATATCAAGAAAAACATTAGAGATGCAATATTGGTGAGTTACAACTATACTTATACAATTGTGGATTTGGAAGTGTATGTATAATAGTTAACAGTTCGCTGCGTATTTGTGCTCTAATTTAAGTTATGCACAAAATTCCTCCATTCCTCCTGTCGCGTCCTCTGTTTAGGTAATTATTTTGGTATATCGATCCAAGACAAGTTGACGTACTAGTCAACACGTTTGTATAAAATGCGTGACTTTTGAATTTTTGCAATTTTGATTTATGTACGTTGTACGTGTATGGGTGTGTGGGTGTACCGATTTTCCTATTTCATTTCTTCTTCCTGTTTTGAATATACGTGCTTTAAATAAATCGAGTCATGCTCGACTAGGAGAAAAAATTAGTTACCTATTTGATAAAGGGTATGAATATAAATTAATTGCTGGCTTACTCACTTAATGATTCTGGTATTTTGCACAGACAATTTCGGGCGCCATGAGTACCCTGACTCCTCCGGTAGCATTGGAACATCCGGAAAACCAATTTAGAGTGGATTACATCCAAGACGTAGCGTCCCAACCTGATTTCGATTATCCCACTGTAAGTGAACCATCTTTGCACTCTGCATACGGTATGCATGACATGGTTTTCTAAAGAAGATCCTTTCAAAGCTTTAAAGCACTTCTGTATTTGTACCTTGTAAAACCTCATCTGTTTCCTATGCTCTAACCAGAAATACTCTCAATACTCCGAAATTCGGTAGGTAAAAAGTTAAAAAGAAATTAATATTTACCTGTGCAAACAGAACTACAGCATCGTCGTTCATGCCGTACGCGATGTTGTTGTTTTGGTTCGTACCCTCTAACCTTTACATTCCCTCATCCAACATGTTTGGGTGTACCTTCTTAATGTATGTCTCACACCGTCAGCCTTTGTAATGTGGGGTTAAATGTTGAAGCGGTCTCGTCTCACTCAGTGCGTACCGAAAATCCCTACAAAGTTAGATAATGAAGTTTCGTCATGCGGCTATGAATCTGATTTTCGTTCTAGTTTCACCCAAATACTATACTTTTATCTGGGCGTACATGTATGAAAAGATTCTTAAAAGTGTGTTGCGTTTGTCGATATTAACTTTAAAACATACTCCTAAAGAATAAAATAAACTACAAGAGGACAAGTGTTAGTATTTTACCTCAGTAGATAGTATGGTCAAAGTTTAACAAGGGACATTCTCGTTTGAATTACAATGAATCATTCTAAGTAGTCTTGTGAAGCTTTATTCGTTTTTGATTCATTGCAACTTAATTTTTCTGATGTATCTTCAATGGATGTTGCTTAGACATCAAGATACATCGTGTAGTCCCTACTGGAAGAAGCTTTTTTAAGATTTTTTAAAACAAAATATGGAGAGTAAAGACGAAAACATGAAATGTACTTTCCGCCTGGGACTTGCTATAAATTGACAAGTATATATATTTGATATGTTTGATTTTGATGTTTGCAGGAGTTTTATACCCATACGGAGATCTTGTGGAAAGATCGAGGCGTCCAAACTTGCTTTGAAAGATCCAATGAATATCAATTAATAGACTGTGCAAAATAGTAAGTTCTATTTTTTAAATCTTTATTGTGGTTGCACCGTTCGATCTGCTTTCGTTTCGGCTATGATGAATTCAGCAACTCGAGTCGTGAGGGAAGTAAATTAATAGCTACATTCAACAGCGGTATTTAAAAGCAGCATTGTAAAGTAATAATTATAATTTTAATATCGTCGTTAAAGATGCAAAACTTGCCATCTTTTTTGTGACGTTATTGGATTTTTCAGAGAATATTAAGTTTTGCACCTTTTTGACGATATGTAATTCAACGTTTGTGGTCGTGCTTTCCATGGATATACGCGGAATTAGCTGTGAATTATTTGTCTAGTGGTGCATTAATTTCTTACTACTTAATTGAAATTATGTTTCGGAAAGCTTCATTGGTTGATTTATTCATATTGGTAAAGTAAATATTGATTTAATTTAGTTCCGGTGGATTGCATCGACTCGGCTCACATTTGTCGGTTTCATTCATCGGTTACCTTGCGGCTTGTCCTTTTGTATTTTTTAATGAAATAATACCTGACTTAAATGTATATATCAGCTTGACATGTGCTAGTTACATTTTAGGGTATTTCTCATTTTTACTGCAATATTTGCTCTAAATATTTGAGCATTAGTGGTTTTGGCATACTTCCGTCTTAATTAGAATACAGATTATGATGGGAAATGGTGATTCGAATAGGGCATCAATTATAGAAGGGGTATATTTGAAGGTTGATGGTTACAGCGGCTTGCTGAGATTTAAAACAATAATAATTACTGTGTTATCATTGTAAATAAATACCATAGTTACAGCTCAAAAAGCAACGATAGGAGTAAATTTTGAGTTCAAAAATGTTCTTTAAGATGAAGAATCTTGAGAAAATTAGAAATAACGTAGGTATGTATTGCAATTATATTATAATGGAGATTAAAACTTGGAGGTTTCATCTGAACTACGCCTTAAACAACTTAAAACAGCTACTTCTGACCAAGATGTTTTTGATACATTCATGCTAAAATTTTAAATACTTTTTACAGTGTAATAAGGTAGGTGGCGTATAATATAAAAAATATGGTTAATAATAGTTCCATACGCCGTACGAGATATAGTTGCATTGCAGTTGTTACAATTTCTGGTTGAAATTCCATGATTGAGCGTGGGGCAGATAATTTTTGTTGACAGTCAGACTATCCAACTACCCCGCATGTAGACACTACTTGTGACGTGTATCCCTAAATATTTGTGCTAATAAAATAAGCAAGAAAATCGAGTTTAGTCTGTTCGGGAGTCTTGACGAGATTATTCCCAGTACAAACGATTATTTGTCTCTCTCTCCTCTCTCTCTCGGTTCTCTCTTATCCTCATCCCTCGAATGTTCTTTTCCATTTTACGCTTAATTTACTCCTTATGTATCTATATTACCTTGTATCTCTTGTTCTCGCATTTCTGAATGTCTTTCTCTGTTTAGTTCTCTCCATCTTTCTCTTATGTCTACTATTGAAACTAATACCTTGCTTTGCTCCAGTCTTGTAAGCTTTTGGGTTTTTCTCTTCCAACAGAATTAAAACCACAGCATATGAACGGAATAGAGGTAGAGTGGTGCACTTTACGTACAAATTGAATTTTAATTTAATGTAATTACTACTGTTGTGATCTCATTTATATGTGCCTTATACTTGGGCTTGTACCCTTCTTCGCTTACGGTTTGTTATAAAATATTCAAGCCTTCCTGTTATCCTATCAAAGTTGTAATTAAAAACCGTGTAACGGCAAGAAGGAAAGAAATCAACTCTTTAAAGTCCACAATCACAATATGTTGTGGTTTGCACCGTTAATTTATATTAACACTGCTTCCCGGTGCTATTTCAAAAGAAAAGGAAAATAAAAGGACTCATTAATGCAGCCGAAATCCCAGAATATAAAATACGACAATATTAAGAGTTGTGCTACCAATATTTTAATGCATCGATTGATTTTTATCAATGTCTTACCTATCTTAATAATTTTTGATCTTTTCCAAGGTTCAAGCATGCAATTATTAGACTGGCTTGAATATCTCAACATTGTTTAAATCAAAAATTATATTTTTTAAAAAATATTGATTATATGAAATATGGGCGGAGGGAATACATTCCACTGTGCGTTTGGTAGAGTTTATCAAGTGGTGGTTTATTGTATTGAGCATTGAGGATTGAGAAATATAAAAGCTCGTCCGTCAGCTGAGTTGGTTGAGGTTATTGTAGAGATGGTAAGCGTAGTTCAATTATTTTTTTCCTGGAATGAATCGATCGCCCGCATCCTGTCAGTCAGTAATGCACGATGTACAGAGTGTAGACATATATACAACTGTACATATACAGTATGTATTCTGTAGTCGTATTGCATGTATTTATACTTACTGACAAGTTAGTTATAATTTGTGCAGTCTTTTTGTGTGTACTAGTACAACAAATCCCTGTGGCGTATTATTATTAGTGGATATAGCTGTGTATCCCCAGATATGCAGCTTCAAGTATATTTCAGTCATTTTATATGCAAAAGTAAGTAGGTAGATAGCTGTATGAGAAGTACACTGAATGCTTTTAATGTCGACCGAAGGATATCTACAAGATAGAAGAAAGTTCACTTTAGCTTTTTCCCCGTGCTCCGGCTTTCTTGGTGTTTTGGTCTTTGTCTTCGTCGCGTATCTGTTCCGAACAGGGGGTTTTTTGGCTTTTTCCACAAGCCCACACTGAATCATGGTTAGTGGTGGGATTTTAGAGTGTAATGCTCTACCACAACGGTGTTGATATAATACTTCTATATGCACAACTAATTGTACAAGGTATCTAGCTTAATGTGGCAGCATCAAATCGAGTGATCATAAGCACAATTAAAGCGGGATATCAACTAGGTATTCTACAGAAAGTTAACTGGCAAGTGAAAAAGCTTAAGAAATAGTACATGTGGAGTAATGTAATGGATGGAAAAACGACGTACGTACGTGGTTATACTATTCTGAACTCTGCAAAAAAAGAGAACGGATAACGATACGGTCATTTATTCAGTATTTTATGAGACAGTGTTGTGTAAGTTCCTAGTCTAGAGCTCAAACTCAAGACAAGACTGACACATCGGTTGAATGTATGTGCTGCTTCTATGCTTAGTCATTTAAGTTATGGCAGCGCTAGTTCGTAATTGTAAATGAATTAGCGGTGCATCAAACTTTTGTCCAGCTTGGATAAAACTTGATGACATATCATGGCTTAATGCAAGCTTTCCACATTCAAACAGTGACCTCTTTACATTCTTTATGCTCTGCTACTGCTTCAGAATGGGAGAGTTGGGGACCAAAATTAGTTAAAAACTCAAATTAATAATGTAGCAGTAACATTTTATGATTCACTGATTTTGACCTAAAATTTAAAACACTTCAACGTGGCTGAGGAAAGTCGCCGGAAGGACAATGTTTTAGTCATATAGTGCTTTCAATTTAAATACAAATCAAAATTTTGTGCTTGAATATTGTGGTAAAAATAATCTCAGATCCCGCTCGCTCTCTATCTCAGTCAGCTATGCATGTCTCAGCAAATCTGATTTATGCTGATTTATGGTGTAAACTTTAGTTTAGTCGTTAGCTAAACTGTGTAGTTATTCGGATTTTTGAAGACAATTTTTGAATTGGTTCCAATTGTAATGTCTTCAAATTGTTCATACTGTAAAAGTAAGATCAGTATTATTAACTATGAAAATAAAAGGAGGGTAGTGTTACAGGAATGCGAATGCAGGCGTATATTGGAAGGTAGATTTTTATTGTTCTACTTGTGTAGAACTCGTCATGCACGCCCGATGAAAGCGTATCTGCGGAATCTGATCTGAGTCTGAAACTTTTAGTTCGATGTTGTCTCTCACCGTCAGTAGCCATTGTTATAAGGCATTTTGGCGGTGATTCTAAAATTTTGAAGTGAATTAACAAATAGTACTTTTATAACATGCGTATACAGTGAAACTTCGTTATAACGACCGCGGGTATAACGTCATTTTCCCTATAACGACACATATAATCGTCCCCGTCAAAAAGCCTGTGCCTTCCGATGTTAAATTTGCGGTTATGACGTAACTTTTTGTAACGACATTCTCGCCATACCGTCATGTTGCAGCCTGCCCCACAGTTGCATTCACGCTTAAATTGAAAACTTTATAACGTCATGCATGTTTGGCTTGCACGTACCGTTAGCTCTCATATAATTTTACAGTTACAAGTAAAATGAGCTTGTTAGATTATAATGCAGTAATTACGTAATATGGAATAAAGTTGGATTATTTTATGTAATGGCTAAGAAACGTAGTTTCATGCAACGAATAACTTATGCTGATGTGTCCAGATATTGTTGAATAACCGAACGTAGCACCCTATAACGTCTGGACGTTACAGTTTATAACGTCACCTCCATATAACGTTCAAAAAAATCGGTCCCGTGAGGTGTCGTTATAACGAAGTTTTACTGTACATAAATTTATTCTATTGGTTTTACTTGTGGTGTAGCTACGCGTTGCAGCTTTCTGTCGCTACACTAAGATTATGAATACAGATATTTGTGGGGAGCCGAAGCGGATGATAATTACGTCTGTACTCCATTTAATTGATCTCGGGTCTGTAATACTATCCTTTTGTTAAAACTGGTAAACAAACGGAGCTGCGTTGCCATTGAGGTTATAATTTTCATTTAGTTGGCCTTCACACCTTCACACCTCACTTTTGACTACTTCAAATTGAACGATTTTAAAAGTAGCTAATGCACTTCGCAAATTAGCAGATCAGTTTCTTCGAGTCCTTCGTTTTCATTGTTTTTATTTTTACTTTCAGCCCAGGCGTTATATTTAGGCATTTTGAATTCATCACTGACAGCAGGGTATTAAATAAACTAAAATCGTTTCATTCTCCCTTTGTTTAACACAAAAAGAATAATCTCTTTCTGCTCTCTTCAGACTAAAATGAGCCGCGATTAGGTATATTCAATAGCCCTTTGTTAAAAAAATGTTGAGTAGTCCTCTTTATACTTCTGTCTTTAATATGTAAATAATATGATCAAGAGCAACAATAACAACAACTGTCGTAGTCAAATTGAAGACAATTGATTTAATTCTATGCTGAGGTTTTTACACTACTTATCTTTAAAGGGACGAACCTAAAAGTACTGAGTCACTTCGACCATGACCACGTGTGCAAACACGCCTATCCATTGCCAACTTTCACACACATAGGTACTACTCGTAAGTGAATGGGAACGCAACATCTCAAATGATAAGGCTCTGCTAAACCATAAAGTCATGGGAACGTAAACAATTCGTCTCTATTTAACTATAGTTAACTAGGGATGGCACAAAATAAATTCCGTGGGAATTTTGGGCAAAAAACCTGCAAAAATTCCCGGCATTTTGGGAATTTACTTTTGAGGAATTTTGGGAAGTTCGGGAATTTACTCGAGAATTTTAGAAACTGTGGGAATTTATTTGGGAATTTTGGGAATTTTAGGAATTTACTTGTGAATTTTGGGAATTTACTGGGAATTTACTGGGAATTTACTTGTGAATTTTGGGAATTTACTGGGAATTTACTTGGGAATTTACTGGTAATTTATTTGTAAGGGAAAATTCCTGGCGTTTTGGGAAACAGTGGGAGGGAATTTATTTTTATCCCCTGGGGATAAAAATTCGAAATCGGGAATTTCGCCAACCCCATAGTTAGTTATAGTTATCTAGGAACTTCTTCCTTTTGGAACTGGTTACTTTCGTTACGTTAGCTCAGCTATGATATAATGGAGAAAGTGGCATAAGAAACGAATTATGTGATCAGTGCCCTTATGTCTTAAAGAATCCAGTATTGAAATCATAACGCATAGTTCAAATGTCGTAAGTAATACGTATTTTATAAGATTTTTCCCCCTTCATTTTAAACTTTTACACGATCCTTTAATCGAAAGGTTAACTAATCCCCCTTTATAAAATGTTTCACGATCTCCAAATCGAAAGTTTAATTGTTTGTTCATGCTCCTGAATCCTGATCTTAAATTGAATGACATGTGCATAATTATTATAGGGATCAAGAGGCATTGGTCGCTCTGGCGACACTGCTGGACCAATCTTATGGTATGGTTATTTAAATAAATAAATGTTAGGATGGCTGATTTGAGCCAATGAAAATGATTTGAATAGTTCAAGGTTGAGTGTGGAAAATTTGAAAATTCTCCAAGGGGCAAAACTATCTCTGACTGGGGCTGGACCTCCCCAGACGTTACTTCAATGTGTCTTAGGTTAAGGTTCATTGTGATTGATTCAATTTGGAAGTGAAATAAATGATTCATTGGATATGCATTATCGTTTCTGTGCTATGCATAATATTATGGGCATTGACATCCCTAGCTTACTACTTGTCCGTAACAATATGTATGCCACTAAATACCTTTTCACTGGACGTCGTTTGATGTACATTGGCGATACGGATATGGTAGGAAAGGATAAAATAGATTATAAATAATGGTGTATTGAGTTAAGAAAGCCCAGATAATGATACATAAAGGAAGTGTAGTTACTAGATGTGTGTAGAAACATAGCACATAGGTATTCTCACAATCGAGAATATCGTAGGTAAAAGGTTAAGGAATCAGATTTAATTTGCTTCATTTTAGGTACCATCATTGTATACATTGAATATTCAACTAGGCGACTGGGCCAGGGAATGACCGGAAATAACATAAGGGCGAAGAGAAGCGATAGGAAAAACCAGTTAGGATGGCCTTGTAAATCATGGGTTTGAGGCTTGGTATTTTCATCAAGCATACTTAGGCTGTTCCTACAATAATCTGAACAATTATTCTGTATATCTGAGGACGGTCACACCGTGTTCCACTGGACATTTTTTATCTTGCTCATGAATTTTTTGTGTAGCATTATTGCCCTAACAGAAAAAATACTAGAGAATAATAAGTTTAGTAATTTCTGGATTGCATTAGTGAGTAAGCATTTCGAACGAATTGTCAATGGAGTTCAATTTCTACCTATCGATCAATAAACGAATGAAATCATTTAAAAATTAATTAACCGTTATAATTATGTAATATAAATTCCCGGTTTATCGATTTTCATTGAACGAACACATTAGTTTTTAATAAGTTTCTATGAATTTTCAATTAATCCCTTCCGAAATTTCGTGCAAAATACGAGTTGAATGTTCTTTTAAAAAAATAACTATTTCCCTTAGGTTGAGCATGTTGATCTTTGAACGGTAAGGATACAACATCCAACAGTGTTAATATTCAATGTAGATTTACTTTCCATGAGTATCAATGTTATCACAGGTTACCTTTATACTCATGAACAGTGAAGATCCATATTTCGCATCTGTTCGCGAGAATCACAATCACAATATGAGAGAACGTACGTGCGAATGTTGCCATGAATATTTTAAATATAGGATTTTACTATTTGTGTCGTTTTGTATTATATATTGATCTACGTGCACTGCTTGTAGAGAGGATTGCTTAAAATATTGACTTTGGTCGGTAAAGTAGAAGGGTGTATCTGTGTATTTGTATATTTACATCTGCTATATGAAATTGCACAAGTTGCTTTTGAATGTTCCTAATCTTGAAGTGACTTGACTTTGGCTGTTGTCAATATATTACCTTCGTCGATTTTACTATTCTAAAATGGAAATGGCAGGAACTGAAATTTGAGGTTACATATATTATTTCAAATTGCTGTTTTTGTCCTGTAGTGGCGGCGTACATTTGTATGCTATATTATACGATTTAAATATACCGACATGATGAATTTGGTTTGTGAATAACTCAATTTAAGGACTTAATTTGGTTTCGGTTTTGGATTTTTGTAGAACATAACCTTTTCATGATTGTACTCAATTTGTGTTTGTCATAATTTCATGGAAAGTCCAGTCAAAAAGAGGCCTGTGAACGACCAAAGACTCAGATCGCTTTGAAAACTTACGTAGTAAATGATGTTAATTCAGTAATGGATTTCTTGTACTATTCCCACACAGGATGCAGGACTTAGTGTTCAATTATTGGTTAGGGGACAAACACATACATACACACACAACGTATAATTAAGTACCTGCTAAAAAAACAGGTGCCTGAATTGCATGCTCGGCGAAAAGAATATTCGTCGTAGCCAGAATCACAATTCAAATGGAGTCGCGTCAGAACTTCTGAAAATTAGCATTAATTTTGACTGTTTGTGATTTGTCGGTTCCATTTTTGGTCATAGAAAGCAATTAACAGACTTCGTAAACGTACTTTGGTCATTTGTTACTTTGCATTGGCAATGATTCTATCTGATTAGCACATCACAGCGAACAAAGATAATGTATTAGGGAGCGCCTGGTGGTGGTGCTTAGTCAGATCGTTCTGTTTTAAAAACGATAAATGTACTATCGGTTCAATCAGTTAGTTTTGTAGAAGATGAACAAACAAATTTGGCACCGGGTTTTGAGTGTGAGATTGAAGAAATATAATTGAACCTAAAATGTCAATGAAATGTCAATTAGGTAGCAGCTTGCCGATAAATTAAATTTTACCGCTATTTTAAACGTTACAAGAGTAAATCTATTGTGAACAAAAATGATTTTACAAAATTGAGTTAGTTAAAAAGTTAAACTTTGACGTTTATATGTCATAAGACTAAAGGAATGAATGTATAACGTACATCAAGGAAAGTTTGAATATTCTACTGAGGCCATACACTCGATGTTTCAAAATTTTGAAGAAAGCATAGCTTTAAAGACTACACGCAACAAGTCATGATATTGAACAACCAGATTCCTTGGGTTATTCGTCGCAATGCCTGTAATGGCTGCAACAATTCTATCTCCAGAAGATTGTTCATTATTTGAATTTGCAGAGTTTTCATAACATTCAGAGCGAGCCAATCAGACTATGAGATGTAGTAAATATTGTATTGCATTAATTAATTAGTATATCAATAGCAGACATTTGTTTGAATATTCCAGACCCTCTTTGAACCTCTTTGTCACATTTATGTCATCGAAGAAACTATTTCCTGCAGGACTTGTTTTTTCATAGAAACTGAGGCGCATATTGTAGAAGAAGAATTGAATATCTTTATTATACATTTAGTTAGTTCTGTGCAGAGAAATAAAAATTGAAATTCATTGTCACCTTTTGTAATGATATGACAGTATCATGTTATGGTATGTTATCTCACATGTGTGTAAGTGTGATCTAGGAGGTGTAGCTAGAAACACTTGGATGTGGACGCGAAGAAGTAGAGCGTTGGTTCTAGCAGTTGGTTTTTGTAGCGTGGCATTAACAATATATTCCTTATTTAGCTGATTGGTTACAATTAATAAAACAGCAATTAGTGTTAATTCGGGTCTCTCAGTCATCGGCATAAAAGTACACCTTTGAGATAAACGTTTTGACACGCATTTATGTATAGCATAACCGTTGAAATACGTTCATATTGTTTTATGGTGATATATGTGTATGGGCAAACGTTAAATACCTAGGTGTTGATGTGAGCTTGAAAATAGGCAGTACCATGCTCTATGTAGTTTTCTCTGTATAAGGTCCTCAGTCAAAAGTAGTAAGTACGGGCAGTAGGTTGGTATGGCATTCGGTTTCGTTTCGATTTCAAGCGCTGGAGATTTTTCTTGTAATTCTACTGTGGATAGGGGCAACCGTAGCGTGTTCTCCATGTGTACATCTTGAAGGAATGGGTACCTGTACAAAAGTTGTACGACGCGAGGTTTAACTGCTTCAGATACGCCAAAATAAAGACGAAGGGGTAGAGGTTTCCACTGAGAACTTGAGACTGGGTGTGTGTGAAAGACAGTGACGTACCTGGAAGGGGGTTGCTTGGGTGCTGTAGCCCTAATATTTTAGATTTCACGTTAGGTATAATGGTAAGAAAATTTGAAAAAACTCATTTTCACACAACTCAGCATCCTCGGCGAAATTCATTCTTGGGTACGCCCCTGGTGAAAGAGCGAGTGAACGAGTGAGTGAGTGAGCGAGTTAGAAAGAGAGAGAGAGGGAGTGAGAGCGAGATGAGAAAATCGATTTAGATACTGGACTACGGAAAGACCAGAAACTGTTCTGCTACTATCGTACATAGTGGATGCTTCGGAATAGCCTTATATAACTACATGTACATAGCGTTGGCGAAGAGGCAAAGTGTCGCGTATCCAATTTTAGTAAGATGCAAAGTGACGCTCATCCACAAATGCGTAAAAGTAGTCTGTCGTGCGTATCCGAATTCTTGAGTCGGGTACGCGACATCGTGCTTGTACAAATCTGTGGACGAGCACCACTTTCCTTTTTACGAAAATTGGATACGCGACACTTTGCCTCTTCACCCACGTTATGTACTCGAAAAGTATTGTGATAGCGGAGTGGGTCGAAGTATTCCACAGAAAAGACTTCATGAGGTACAACCAAAACCAAGAAGATAGTAAGACAGAATTGAGAATATATTCATTATATCTAGGATCTAGAAACTATTGCATCCGTTAAAAGATCGTAACAGTGCTGTCTGTCTGCGTGTCTGCATGGATGGCATTGCATGACTTGGTATGTATTGTTTGGTCTGATCTGGCTTGGCCCAGTGTAGGTAGCGTAACGTTTTTCAGCGGTTCAGACTGGTTCGCAAAAGCCCATTTCTACTCGCGAGCCGCTCGTACTCGTTCTTGTTCTTTCATTTTGTCTTTGCTTTTGGTCTTGACTTTGGATTTAATTTTCTTCGTCCTCCTGTGTTTTGTACGTTTCTTAGTTCCTTTTCCCTCTATTCCACAGTTCGACTTAACATTTCATGCTTCCTGAGGTCCAAGAACATTTTACCTGTCTTATCTATGAATTTATTATGCAAACCACTCACAATCCTGCAATCCTACTTCGGTCTTTGGTTCGGCCTCTTTAGTAATGCAGGTAGTCATTGTTATTGATATGCTATTATGGGGTTCCTCCTAAGCGTGGTTTTCTTTGCTTTCAGAGCACACTGGTGCACACATGCACATACTAATTCAAGCAGTTCCTTACATAATGAAAACGATTTGGTTATTCATTTTTTTTAACTTGGTCTCTAGTTTGTTCTCCACGCTTACATCATTAGCATGGTCTGTGTCGCTCACCTTCACCTTTTCCTTTCCTGATTGCTTGAACGGCATGCGGAAAGTCCTTATTCAACTTACCTATCTTTAAATTAATACGTACCTAATTTATTCTCCAAGTTTTTTCATTTACGAATATTATTATAGTCTGGCATATACATGGATCATTACAATTATGCCTGCTACGTTGCCACACTATCTTGCTCAAAGTTGTTTCATGAAATTCTGAAATAACAAATCCTTTAGTTCCCAACATGGGAGTAATAATCAATCTGTAATTTCGCAATTTTGAAATATAATGGAACAGAAAGTTTGTGGATAATTCAGTAAAAACAGCATTGCATTGCTGCGTAACTAGGTATTATGCATGCTTGGTACTATACGATGGAACTGTGAATGGTACACATTAGCCTGAATTATTACACAATCCTGGAGTGAGTGACTGTTACGGTCTATGGATATCCAAATCAAAATTCAAGAGGTCCAGACGAAATTGTTAAAGGAGCATTCGTCGTCTCGGTTGCAGTTGTCGTCGTAGATACACGGATGAAAAAGTGATTAGATTGTAGGAGGACAAGCACCACTGCACCACCGTCGTAGCATAAGACTAAACCAGTTTGTTTTGCAGTTGGTGAGCATGATGTGATGTCTTCGTGTCATATTAGGAATTCAGTCTCATCCGTTTCTCTTGCCTAATTTTATTAAGTTGGTATAGGCTGTAGAAATGCTATTTATCTAAGGAAGGTGGAGTGTAGATTTTACTGCTGTCTGGAACAGAAGCTTAAGTTGAGACAGAGACTTTGTTCGACCTAGACCAGAGCAAAATACTAGCTCTACAGTTGATTGTCCGTCAGTGTACCTAATAAAGAACAGTTCGGCGAAAACTATGTGTAAGTACCTACCAGGAACAGTACCAAAACTACGGCGCGGTGCAGGTATTGAGACGAAGACATTTAGCCGCTAGAAATCGGTGCACAACTCGTCGAGCAAAAATTACGTCGAAATGCCGCCGGCAGACATTGGACTGTAAGGCACGTCACCACACTTGGTTATCAGGCTTGCAACCCAAAAACTCTAAACAGTCAGACATAATACCAACATATTGGATAGATACACATGCCACCAAATGACTTGAGATAGACAAATAAGAATAAGTTAACTAATAACTGTAGGTAAAAATTTTGAATGAAATAAATGTGATATGTTTCAAAGTTGAATTCTGGATTAAGTCAGCAACATAGCCTGAAACCGTCCCTGCTCCCAGGGGGGGGGTCTCAGTGGCTGACACCCCTACCCTTGTAATGTTAACTTATTTAAATTTGAAAGGGGTCCTGCCCCTGTAATGTTAAAAACAATTTGCCAGGGGGGGGGGTGTCCAATTATTATAAGGATTATGTTTCAGGTCAGCATACTAAATGGAGAAGTATTTTTGATTTTTGATACTCGAGTTTCGTTGAAAAGTTTAGATGTTGCTACTTTCTTAAGTTTGTAATGAATATTCGTATCAACATTGTATTTATTACTGTGTGCAGATCATACTGGATGGAACTGTATTACATATTTGCTTAATAGTACATACTACTTGTATTTGGGCAGAGTTACCAAATTAAACATTCTACTTTCTCACAACACTTATACTAAAGGGAATATAAAGGATCCCACCTTGCATAAAATAATAAATCTCACCTTGCGTCTGTAGGTATAATTTCCACTTACCGGAAATCAACCTTCACGTATTTCAGCCAAGTTTTAAGTGGTAGTGCAGTTTTGAATGTTGATTAATTTTTGTCATTGCATATACTTTGGACATTCAATTCGATTTTGTCGATCAAACGACAAAAATTAATATTGTGACCTTTGACCCTGATTAGTTTGAAATTTACCAGAAATGCATCCAAACTTCATTTCAATCTGAGCTTGCTAGGGGCAAATGAACATGTTGTCATCAACTTCGACCCAATCCCAGTGTTACATGAAAGAGCGTTTCCTTCTTAGTCTGATCAGAATCTGTATAACAAAACGCATGCGGAATTCGGAAAACGATTGATTAAATTAGTAACATGTCTAAAAGTAAAAGTGAATAATAATTTGTCGCATGGTCTTTGATATCTTATTGAAGTATTTATTTAATTAACTGCAAAACAAAATATTTTTGAAATCAGGCTTAGTTGAATTCCGATCCCAAATTAAACGATATTGAAGGTATTATGGCAGGTTTTTGCCGACGTCGATTCCATTTGGAGTTATCAGCTCTGAAAAATGAAGTTAACACAAGCCGAACTTCATTTATAATGATCGTGGTCGAATTAAGCTGAGAGTTGCTACCTGCTGCTTCGAAATATGATTCGTAATAACGGTATTATTTGATGACATGGAAGGTGGGTGCGGCATATCATATTGAATGACGGTTGGATTCGTTTCGATTGTGTACCTACCTTATCTATCTGAATTTTATGACCCATCGGCTAAAATGTTCACTTGAGATTACCTTTAGATTTAGCATTACAAATATAAGTTATGATTGAGAAGACGACGAACCTTATAATGAGAATCCGATATAGGTTCCTCCGAAACGTGTTACTGATTTTGTTTAACGAGAGATTGAATCGAATTCACTGGTACTGGGTACTGCTAATACTAATTTCTTACTGACTCACATTTTACTTCAATTCAGTAGTAGGCAGTGAGATAGTGCCTTAACGGATAGTACTACATTACATCTATTAGTAGCTACAATGGTAATACAATAAGCAAGGAAGCAAAATATGTAGGTATTATGGTTCAAAATACCGTTCTACCGACACCGAAAATTGTGAACATGTCGTACTGAATAATCTCGCTATAATTGTGTTTTGTGAAATATGATTTTCCGTTCATATATATATATATGTTGAACGGATTAAATATGATCATTTACAAGCGTGGATCTTTTGTTGCATTTACCACGAGTTCTTTTAGTGTCTGTGACCAGAGCAGGGCGACTGAACTTCAGTGGCTATGTAAAAGGATTCCAATTGAAGTTTTTTATTGTTATCTTCGGGATCTCTCCTGGGGAACGAAAGTTGAATTTTTATTTTATCATTGATACTGAATGAGTCGCAAAATCATTCAAATAAACAACCAAGTTCTTTTTAAATTATAATTAAATTTTGTAAAAAATATTTTTTGCAAGCAGAAAAAAGTTAATAATAAACAATGCAGCAATACAGTTTTTTAGTTTGCAATTCCTCCGAAAAGTTAAAAATATTATTATATTATTCTAAAAAATGTAAGAAAAAAAAACTCTTCCTGTTTGGCTTTATGAAATTGAATCTTTTGTTTCCATGGAAAAATAAAAATTCATCTTGTCTCCTAGGAGCCTTTGTTACCTAGTAATGAAGTTCAGTCGGTTTTGACCAGAGCGAATTCACCACTACCATAGGACTTTGGGCCCTGTTTTCAGTTGTTTTATCCGAATAAAATGAATTGATTACCTGTTATTCTTTTACGTTTTCTTGTGGTTCGAATGTTCAGTTTTGGTTTTACATCTGCCATGCTTAGATTAGATGATTAGATTTTGATATCCCAGCGAGTAATTACGTAGATATACTTACTAGGTACTTAAATAAAGTAAATAAAAAATAGATCCAATATGGATTCGATGCGCCTCGTAATGGATGGAAAGAGAAGAGACGAACTAACGTCATAGCTTTTTTCTTCACGCAGGTGGGGATGAGAATGAGGAGTTGTATGAAAATCAATTTACATTTGCTGCGTATTATTGCACTGTTTATTTTAGTACCTACATTCACGTTCGTAATGCTTTTACTCGACACGATTGATCTGTGTGCCTGTTGTTCAGCTTACAGCTTGAGCTCAGCTTAGCCTATGGAGAGTACAGCACACCATATAAAGTTACGTCATCGGACAATACTGGAAATAGTGTCAGTGTATAAATGTTTGTTTGCGCTTAAAGAGATGAAATAGAAAACACACAGAAACAATCACTCAGTCTGTTAGTCTGTCTCTTTCTGTGTTTGGTGTGTGTGTGCGTGGGAACAAAAGTTAGTTCATCTATTTTTGGTTTCAATTTATTTTGATACAATGGGATTATTTTAACTTCCATATTTATGTATACGTATCCCTTGTGCTTTGTGTTCCCTTCCACCTGCTACGAGGCTGATTTTACTTTTTCGCTACCATTGGCGTGGTAAATTAATATGCCTACATCATGAAATGCAAACCAACAATTGATCTCCCGCTCACTAAAAGTGCGATGATCCAAATGTGTGATAATTTTGTCACAAGTTCATTATTGTGTCATATTTTCCCTGTACACACTAAACATGGATCGCTCTTCAGAATTGTAGTCTTTTTCGCTCCTATTCGTATTACATCTATTCTGGCGTCGTTTTTGTTGTAGCTTGGAAAGTTTTATGCATTTGTTTCAGTTATGAATTTCCTCTGGTTAAACGGGATCATTAGTTTTGCGTCATCAATAAATTAAATTTGAATATTTTGAACACTAACAAAGCATGAATAAAAACTAAACGTGCTTTGGTATTCATATAGGTACCTATGTCATTTATTTTCTTCTTACATTTACAAAGTCAAGTGGATGACCGGCATTAGCTTCAGCGCCTGTTACTTCTACTGCCCAGGCTACTGTGACATAATATTATCGTGCTTGTTAGTAAGAATGTGTGTAGAAGGCATGTGAACTCAATAATGTATCACATAATAATAATAAATTCGTCTAGCTGGTACAATCTTGAATCCATATCATTTTTGTCAGCAATTTGCAACACATAGTGGTCAAGGTCTTGAAGGTCAAAAGTTAAAATTAGCAAATAGGAGTGACCAATAAACCATCCTTCGTCAATTGTACACTATTGCCTTTTATAATGCTTGAGTCGTAGCTCATGTAAAAATTGACAGAAGTCCGCGAAATAATGGTTGCGAAGCCGAATAGGTCGAAACACATTGAAACAAAATATAAAGCTTGAAAACAAAAACAAAATCACTAGTGCAGTTTAAACTCCTTGTAATTTTTTCATTGCACCAGCATCACCCAATCTTTTGGGGTTAAGGTATTCACGATCATCTGAACATTTCAATTTGTGACCTTTGTTATACTTTAGCTTCTGTCGGCAGTACAATGTTTTTGAACTTACGAAAAATTATTAAGATTTAAAACTGTACCAGTGAGTTGAATTTGGTGGAAATTGGCATAGTTTAAAGTATCGCAAACTAGCAATACTGACATTTTACACTTGATATTAGGGGAGAATTTCAAGCAAGGTGCAATGCTATAAACTTTAGCGTAACTAAATGAGTTGGGTGGAGTATGAAGGTATGATTATGTGTCTGGGCTTTTAATGAGTCTTAATTTACTTGATTTTGTGCTTGGTTCGTATAAGTTCGGATACCAATGCCTTTTCAGTTGTGTTATTTGTTGTATTATACTTGCTTTGTTTAAATGCACAGAATAATCTTTACTAGTGTAAAAATAAAAGCCCGAATCGAATCTACGTTGACGTCATATTTTATACGCTGATGATGGAATCTGTTGATTATGATTGGCAAGAGAGCAAGTAATGAGTAATTAAATTAAAATGATTTTCTAGGTATATATATAGAAATCCATTTAGAACGTAAATTCAATAGTCTCAGTTTATTCCACTTTTATGTATTTACTATTTGAGAAACTACTGTTGCCATTTTGATTACGATAGCATTAGGTACCTTTATACTTTATATTAGGGAGGGTATGGAGGGGTAAGAATGGGTACATTTAATTTAGCGTAAATGAACAAGAATTAGTTGATATACGTTTTAATGTTAATTATTCACTTTATATGGTTAACGTTACTTTACGTATTTATAACTGGTGATGTCCACATGCTAGTTGCTGCTGCTGTGGTGTACTAAAACACTTACTAGGTTGTCTCGTACTGATACTGGTGTCATTGCTGTAAAGTCAACGTGTTTTCGTGGGTCACCGGAAAGTTTCAGGAGGTAAAAAAGTACAGGCCTCATGACAAGGAGCGTTTAAAACTTTTCGTTTCCATTCTCCTGAGCGTTGATCTTAACCTTAACAATAGTCTTACGACGCATGTGACTAGGTTGAGTACCTATTTACTATGTACCAGTGCACAATTTACATCTCCGTATTGAATTGTATTGTTTAGTCTTTATTTTATGTTGTTTACTTCAAACTTGTGGTTTCGAATCAGTTGAGAGTAGATTCAGGTCAGGTAATAATAGTGCCTATGCGTATATAACCACAAAAATCCATCCATTTGCGAGTAGGTCGGGTTTCTGGAGTCTTGTTCGAGCTCAAGTTGTGTACGTATACTTTTGAGAGATATTCACACCATACCAGACCAAGTTTTTACTCGCTAGTCACATAGGCAAGATACCTACGTGTGTACAGTAGACAGTTTGCACACACTGTATAGTGTCTTACATACTACACCACAGTTCGTCTATACCCAATGTATGGGTATTGTAAATGGATTCTTACGTACACTAGGACACAGTATACATTTACATGCTATGATTTTGTTGTATTATTTTCCATTGAAAACATGCATAGATAGGAGATTCGGAAGGATGTGGGCATAGACATAATATTGTAGACATCGGGCTCCTCAAAACAGATTCTCTTTCTCTTTGCATCCTGTAGTGTTGCGTGGTGTGATGTAGATGTACTGTGTGGAGGAAAAGGTTTCAACTAAAGAGTCGGAATCGGAATGACGAGTACGAGTAAGTGTAGGTAAAACGTGGTTGCTGAGTTGGATGTGCTCGAGTCGCATATTTGGACGATCCTATGTTTGTATGTACCTACTTTTGGACTATTTGGTTTTTGCTTGATAGATGAGTAGATGTAGGTATGTATGTGTACATTTTGTGCATGTGTATAGCAAAAGCATATGGGGTTGACTCTCTGTGACTTGGCTTGGCTTGGCTTTGGCATGGCTAGATATCTATTTAATGGAGAGCTGACGTCAGAGTACCTCAATCTTCTCTCCACTCGATTCTATTTTAAGGGTCGGCAAGGATTATTTTCAGGAATCTTTTATTTATAAATAAATCGCTATGTGTTCCGTTTAGTTGAGGTTGTAAGAAAGACAAGGTACACATGCAGAGATGGTTTGGCGTGAGAGTATGTAAGTATTTGTTAGTTCGTTTTTGTGTGATCGGATAGGCGATGCTGAGGCAATAAGAAGAGCACAACTTGTACGATTTCCCTGTTGTCGTCATCATGCACCTAAAATATGACCTAACTCTCGCGTACATGTGTCAATAAACCAGCTGTGTGTGGGTGGTCGGGCGTGTATTAGTTATTTAGTTTGGGCTATTTACGGATGTCAGTACAATCAAGGAAATTTTTATTTAAATTTATTTTTACTGCTTCAGGCATTTAATTGTCATCCGTACAACATGCTACTGATTGATATGTTATCGCATTACACCACACCGTCGTCGACACTATCTTCGTTATCATCATCCATGCTCGTTTCGAAATCCGTTCTCGCGGTACTTTTGATCAAATCGTCAATTTTTTATCCTGCTACTATGTACTATCAGCCAACAGTACGAAATATATATTGCATATTTTGGGACAGCTAATAGAAGTTGGATTACATTAAAGTTTATAGATATCTCCCTTCAGTTTGTTTTCCACCTTTCAGCTCCAGTATTATTACTCAGACTTTGCTGAACTCATTAAATAATTCAAATATGGTAGTAACTATATAGTTTGTGTTAGATAGTTCTGCTATCGTTTCCCCCTTCTTTACAGTCACAATTAAAGTCAGCTTCGGAGTCTGAGTTCCGTTAGCCGTACTGCCAGGAACAAGAATTTCAATTATTTACAACAATCATCATGTTGTAGATTTGTGGCATTCAGATGTCTATGCAATTTTATGGGATTTAATTTAGTTTCTACTTGGACTTGGACAACTAGTTAGAAGATGTACAAGTACAGTATTCGAAAAAATCTAAAGCGTACTATGATGTTATTGTAGGAAATGAGATGGCATGGCATGGCATCGAATCGTGTGGCATGTGGGGATAGCATGAATGGGAAAACGGTTTTGGAATTCGTAAGAAATTAGATATTTCACGTAAGTTGTAAAGTAAAACGTTTGAAGGGGAAAATCTTCAGATTCTTTCTCTTTTGTGGACTTGACGTATCTGTTTCTGGTGGTGAGTATTGGTTGGTGGGCTCTACAGTTTAGTTTCACTTTATAGCATGTTGGGTTAGAAGTGCATAGTTCGATAGGGAGAGATTTGACTGGCTGGATGGAGGGATAGGCAAGAAGAGTCACAGTCAGGTATGTTCGTTTGTTTGTTGTCATCGTAGATTTGTCGAATTGCCAGAGTCAGAGAATGAGTAAATGAAAGAATGTAGACAATGTAGACATGGTTCTAAAGAAAATGTCACGATTCCTATAATGTAAATAGTGATTGGTCTATGAGTTGATGCGCCCATTGGTATTTTATTCATAAACGTTCAAAAGTTACCAAGTTTCCCTTGCCTTGGCCTCTCTCTCCCTTTATGTCCTTCACCTCTCGTCGTCTCTTCTCCGTGTCGTCCCGTTCCTTAGCCTGCTCTTCCCTCCTTTCTCTTCTCTCCTCTACAACTCTAACGCTTGCTCTTCCAATCCCGTCTCTTCTGTCTGTGTTTCTACATTTCAGTCCGAGCAGAAGGAAAGTTTTCAAGTTTCGGCTGTTCTGCTTACTGGGTTGGTGCTGTTCCTGCCTCTACTGCTGCTGCTGCTGCTGCTACTGCTGCTGCTGCTACTACTACTATTACTACTACTACTACTCCTGTTTTGCTACTTCTTGTTAGCTGTAGTCTCCTAGCATTCTAGACTAGGAAGAATAAAGAATCGATAACCCATATTCAGCCAGCTGAGCGAGAACTAAGTACGTCCGTCCTTCCTACCCTTGCCTGCCTCCCTGCCTGGCGAAGGGAAATTTTCCCTTTGCCTTCGCGTACTATACCCTTGCATACTTTGCTCTGTACATTGTGTGCACCATATACCAATTTATATTTTGTGTTCGTATGTAGTGCATTTTAATAGTACCTTGCAATGCTGGTATACGCTTTGTATGTATGATGCGACCCCAACAGAAATCAGTTATTTATTCTGACTGAAAACTGAATAAACTTATATGCCATTACTGCTGTCTACTTTTGTCTGACTTGCTTCTTCCTGTCTTTGTTTTTGAAAAGGCTAGGTAGTACGAAAGCTTTGGAGATACTGGTGCAGTACTGCTTCACTTGCTACTAATTTTTCAAGGTATTGGGTGTCCATATCAATAAGCTAGGTGAATTCTTAGAAGACATATTTGTAAGAAAATAAACATCCAGAAAATACTATTGGACATAGAGCTGGTGTTGTTTGGTGTAAGAGTTTTGATTGTTTGTTACTGTGTGCTTACTATGTGCATTACGTTCCCATTCATTTCATCCGATTTTCTTCTCCGATTCATTGTTTTTGTTCTCGACTTTTTTCTTCCTCCCTCCTTCCTTGCATAACCTTGAAGGGTGCATCCCGTAAATGGGTAGAGAACTTGTATCAAAAACTAACAGGAACCTTACACCTCCGGTTAAAAGCTAATAAAGATCTAAATCTAATCTAAATAAGAGGAGTTGTTACATTAAATTGAATTAAATATGAAAATATGTCGATGATGAGGTCAATCACGTTGTGTATTTTTCCTTTACTGCATTGTATGATAAACGAGTTGTCGTTTAAATGCAAACCGTATCAAATGCCTATTGTAGAAGGTTTGAGTTTAACATGGTTTCAAATGATTAAAATGCGCATATCAGGAATTGCGTTTATTATTTATTTAAAATTGCATTTTTATCTTCAACGACGCTGATTTTGAGTGTAAGAAAATATTTGTTCAACCATTTGGATGACGATGACAACGGTCATATCTAATATGTAACAATAGCGATAATGTAGCTGTTTTTGAAAACGCTACACTAAAGAGTATTTGCGTATTAATTATGTGCGTATAATGTCTATATGCGCTTTTTTGATACTTTTGATCCAATATTTCATTGCTAGCACTACTACCATTTTTATTTCAAACATTAGTTGGAGTTTGATTTAACTTTTAGCGCTTCTAATCATGTAAGTAGTATTGTCAGCTCAGTACCAGTAGTACTACTGGTATTGATTTCAATTTAGCCCATACACCTACCTGTTTAGATCTATGATGTCCATTTATGTGGGTACATTCTCAGAAAGGCTCAGAAAGTGTGAGAAGTAGAATCGGTGATTAAGATTTTTGGATTTTTAGATTCTCTAACTCTACTCCAACTCATTTCGCTTGCGTTATAAATCTCGCTTCCATCTCTTACTCATCTAAAATGGTTGACCGATGCATTATTTTAATAGTCGATATTATCAGTTCAGTAAGTTTACATTAAAAAAATCTTCTTTAGATTTTGATCGTCTGTTCAGTTTATATTCATTGTGATTCTAATTATCACGCTTTCGTAGACTTTATTGTAGTGTAGATAATGATATTTTTAATCTTTTTAAAGGTATAATTGCATTACATAAATAAAGCGAAATTAAATTTTAAATTCAGATATCGTCTATCTAAATTATCATATAGTTAATTATCAGAACGGTTCTCATGGCTAAAAGGAATAAATTAATGATATTGGATTGTATGAAAAATTACTGCACTGCAAATGTTCGCGTAGGAATGTGGGAAACAGAACAGATCCATCAACTAACTTCTCACTGTACGCTGTAATGTACTATTTGAGGAGTATTGGCGTTGGAGTGACACGGTCTGGTATAGTGTGACATGGCGTGGCGATGGCATTAATGCGGCACAATGCTATGCAAATGAAAATTATACTTATGTAAGCACCACCAAAGGAGGAGTGAAAAGAGATATGCATAAAACATTGCTGCACTGTCATGAACAAAAATATGTCTATGCATGTAAAGTTGACACTATCTTAGGCCTTTTTTCTTGAGAAACTAAAAGAATAGGGTTGTTTCCAAGTGAGTGAGTATCTACATCAAAATATCGTATTTGTATTTTATATAATATTCTCATGTATTTATACACGCCTTGTCTATCTGCCTGGCCTAGATGGTTAAGAACCTTGGTTTGGTTGATTTCCCAGTGACATTCTGAATGTCTCGTATTTCCCTTTGCGGCATTTTGTTTACCCGTGTCTCAATGGGCCGAGTCAGTTAGTGGGCCATGGTGTGTTCTCGTCTGTCATACAAAATACCTGCTCCATTCCATAGCCCTCTGTAAGTGATGCCTACTGCCTACTGCACTCTTTCGTACACCGACAATTTTATACGCGTTCACTTATGTAGCATAGCAATGAATGTATATCCATGTACAGACATTTAGAGGACCGCATTGAAATGAGACTTTTCGGATTTCGAAATGCCTACCTGGCCTGTTCTTACTAGTTTTACTCGTCTGTTGTCATTTCTATTTGTCAAGACGGACTGTGGACAGCCTTGGTGTTTTTGGTTCTCTTTCTGCTCTTGAATAATCAAAACATATATGGAAAATGATTTCATCTTAAAAATTATCAGTGGGTTTTTTGCGACTATTAGTGTGACGTGGTCGTCCAGAGTATTGTTGTTATGCTTTCAAGTTGCAAACGGAAAAAACATTTACCCACACATTGTTCGCTGGATTAGTGGGCATCTTATTCCTTTTGTAGAAAAGTGAATAATATATTGTCTGGATTCTGGGATCAAAATAGAGTAACCTAGTTAACCTGTAGGTATACCTGATTTAATTGTGCACTCAGAAACTGGACTGGACAAAATGTAAATGTAGGTTGGATAGTATTATATGCTGTTATTTAAACACGGCTCCAGCATGCTTCTATGAGACACTTGAATGTTTAATGGAAGGAAAGGTAAACGAAGGTGAGATGAATGTCTATTTATTTGCATTTGCAGTATATTCGTACAACGTGTGTAGGTAGACTTACCTTCTACGTACAGTTGTCATCTTCTTGTCCTCGTCTAATGTTAGTCATTTGTAAAACAACACAGTTCTATTTTAAATTCTTTTGTTCGTATTTTATGTCGGTCGTACATGTAGAAGTGTTTAGACAGTGTAAAAACTGGGTGTGGGTATATCTATGGATATGTGGATATTAATGTAGGGCTGGGTTTAGGTAGATTACTTATGATTCTAGTGGGTAGGAATAGGAAGGGTAGGATAGCAGATATACGTTGCATATATATATATATATATAGATCGAGACCGAGACATACTTTACAGGTAGGTATGCATTTACTTTTTAGTCTGCCTATGGTAAGTTTGCTCGGTATGGAGGAAGAAAAAATCGAGTGAGAATCTCCCTCAGACTGTATAATGTCACACGAACTTACTCTTAGAAGTAAAGAGAAAGAAGTAAAATTACGTTCACTTTAAATCTGCTTGGGCTATAACTTACAATAGTATGGCCTGTTAGTAGTCCAAATAGTAGCTATAGGCACATCCACAGTACAGTGTATCGTGTGTGGTATGCGCCCCGTGTACCGGAGCAGTAGGCGCGTATATGCTGGCTGTAAACTATTTACACATAGTTGAACTATATATACCTCTTTAGGTTCGCCTGGGATGTGGGATTCTGGATGTGGATGTGTCATGATAGTATTATGTGGGGCAGGAGTAGGAGATATGTGTATTATGTAGATGTGTTCGTGTGTGCTTGACTGTGTAGGGTAAGTGCAGAGTGTCAGGGAACGTGTGGGATATTACTAGGGCATGTTTCGAATCGAGGGCAAGACTTGAGTGCGACGATGCGGGCAAGAGCTGCTTCTGGTTTTCCATTTACCCCAAAGCCTCTTGGCAGAGTATAGTGTGGGTTGGTTTCAATAGTTCTAAGGTTCTATAGTCGGGATTGATATCGTTTTGAACGTATGCATGTAGATATGCACGTAGGTGTTTTCTTATACGCTGAATTTCGGAGAAAGTCGGCTATTTTCGCCCTTGATAATATTGTACGCGATTTTGAAGAGAAAGTCTTGACACGAGTGGAGATGTGGAGAGTGAGTAGTTTGTACGTGTGCTTCCATCCATAATACTATACTTATTTCTATTTACCTAAGGTTATGCACACCCATCCTCACGTACATCTATGACTTCACTATAGTTTTGTGTGCAGTGTATCTATACTTATAGGTTTATCTAACTGTTATACGCTTACATCTAAATATACGGAGGACTTTTCGTTCATATTCTTATTGTTATGAAATTCCAGTTTCGGTTTAGATTCAGACGGTATACAGTGTATAGACAACCACATAATCTATTTATATGTATTAACCGGTACAATCACTCCCTGTGCGTTGTATTGTGCATAAGTCTGACTCTCCTTCTCCGATGTACCTATGCCAATAACGACGTACATAATTGGAAGAAGCATTCTACATACAGCTCTACCATATACCATGGGTCCTTTCCTTACTAGGTCTAGTTCTACTTCCTATGGTTTGCTATGCAATAATAATGCTATGGAAAGGAAAATCTTATGAATATTTCGCAGCTTATGTCTATAAGGAGGGTAGAGTCAGACTGAGTCTTAGGCGGGCTGTTACTGTAACAGGATTGTATATTCTCGTAATTGTGAAGCGTATATACTAATACGAACTTTGTGTACGAAGTTGTAGGAATGGGATAATAGGGAATGATGTCAATGTAGGTATAAGTAATGGGTTGAAGAGCGCTATAGTGCTGAATAGTAATAGGGCACACTACTGGGAGGGTGGGAGATATATGATTATAAGTTGGTTGACTTTGCTGTGCGGATTGTTGTTATATTGATCAGCGCAGGCCAATCAAAGACGCCGTCGTCCTTTCTTAACGTACTCCACGAGTGAGTGAGTGTGAGGCGAGAGAAAAGGTAGAAGGAGTTGGAGTCTCTCTCTCTCTCGTTTGCTACAGCTCTATTGCCATTGCTCTAGTCTATACTCCTTTTTCCATTTCCATGGTCTGTGTGTATGACATGGTGTGGTATGGTATGTATGTATGCACGTGTGTGTGTTGGGTTGCAAATCTATTTTTAGCCACGGCGTCCCTAAAAATGGATTTGCGTCGGTGGTCGGGCCTCTTTAGTTGGGGTTCGGCTGTCTTCCTCCATCGGTCGGTGGGCTTGGGGAAACATGGGAAGTGGAAGTATTGGGCGGGGAGGGTTTTTGGCCAACTTTAGTCTTCTCCAACCAGTATTCTATCCCCTCGTCTCTCACTATCTCCAAAACTTGCGCTGCACTCTACTGTGTCCTTTTTCTTTACTTCCAAATCTCTATCTCTCCTCTTCTCTACTTTTTCTGTGCTCTGCTCTGCTTTGCTTTGGTTTACTCTATTCTGACTTAGAATGCTTCTACTTCTGCTTTGCTTGTTGTTTCTTGTGGTACTTGTTGTGGACTCGCCAACCATTACGGGTTTAAACCTTCCCATCTTCATCTCGCCGAGCCACATTTTACCTCCACCCTTTTGTGTTCTTGCTATTCCTTTCCTTTGGTTGCTCCTACAAAAAGTTCATGTCTCCCTGTCCTTTGTACCAGTCAACACACTGGCAGACAGACCATTTCACGTTTGCCTTCGCCTTCGTTCTGGATAAAACTGGTTGGGGTTGTGGGTGAAATTATACCCTATTTAGTCGGATGTACTTTGATCATTTGAACATTTTAATGTTTAAGGTGTTCATACACCATGTCATACACCGTGAGATTTACACAGAAAAATATGATAATGAGGATCGTAGTATTTTATTAGCTTTGTGTATTGGAAATTAAAATGAACTGGAAAAAGGGTGTAACGGGCATCAACTTGATTTTGAAGCAGTAAAAAACGTGTGGATATTGTTAGGTTTCTTATGCACAATTTGGTAAATTGCAAATTGTAATAGATAATGTGTGATTTTTTTTCTTCTGCATTTGGTTCTGGTGTGGTAGAATGCCATGGGTTTGTGTTTGATAGGTGTATGTGGATATTTTTTATGTTGCTTCCGTTTGTCTAGCCAGACGTAGGCTAACAACGTGCACCTCCATCTAGTCTGTTTTTCTAACCCTTCCACGTTTCTCCTCATGTCAAGCTTTTCTTTCTCTTACTAGGTTACTTTGGCTACACGATTTTGGTTTGGATTTTGATTTTGAGGAGACGAAGATATAAGAGTGAGTAAGAGCCAGATCCAGAGCAATGACAAAGGTGTATGGCTACTTTTCTGCTTCGTCCTTCACAATAATAATAGTTTCAATCTGAATTCAAAATTCCTCGTTCTTGTTGTCTCGAACATTTAGGTGTGTGTGGAGTGCAGGGAGTCCACTCACTAGTACTCGTTTTTCTCCTCTTTACGTGTATTGTTTAGATTCCCTTTCCCCAAACCACGTACCTACCTATTTACAGCATCCACTTATCATTTTGTCTGTTGAAGAATTGACGAGATATTGTGGGATGGAGAGCATTAGGGTCTGAATGGAGTATATAACATTTCTACATGTAGGTAATTTAATTTATGGCTGAAAAGTATGTTGAATCAAAGGTAATAAGATTTCGAACAAAATTTTCATAGCTGTCGTAACGGATGCCGGGAAGGCGCTGGGCTGTTGATATTGTTGTTGGTATTGATGGAGGTTGATGTGGATGCGTCCTATTGATCATGCAGTACAAAGCAAATGCCTACCTACCTACCCCATTCAATTCATACAAATAGCACCGCTTACCGTTTGTCATAAATAACGTGGGTGTTCATTCCATTTCATTTCTAGGAATTTTGGTGAGTTGTTCAGTATTTAGTTGTAAGTGAGGTAGACTCTTGAAAGTTTTTTTTCTTTTTCCTTCCTTCAATTCGACGTTGACTTTTCACTCATACCAAACTGCCAAGCATGCATGCATAAATCAGAAAGTGGAATAATGGAAAGCAAGAGTTGCATTAGGCTTTGCTTTTCCTTTTCTCATTTTTGTCTGAGAATCTAATTTGTAGTTGAATTGGAATACAAAAATGTGCAAATTCTTTCAATGATCACATGCATTGACTTAGTGAGCAAAATAAATGAAGGTAGTAGTTTTCTTCCTTTGACACATAGTTTCGTTGGTGTTCTTATTATTTATACGTGGGCCTATCAGGTTGTGCCTTTTCTTACTATTAACCTATTTGCGTATCAAATTGTGTGTACCATTGAAAAATCAATTATTGTTGCAGAAAGTGTAACTATTGGGATGTGAATGGGAATAGAAACGTAATAACTGTATAGTCGTGGATAACTATTACCCTATCTTGCTGTTTTGTTTTTTGCCTTATATGCATTTTCAAAATACAGTTGCATATATTATAATGTAATTGCCTAAGTATATATATATACATATAGGCAATATCCTCACGCAATCCTGACATACAAATGAGAACAACATTTCTGTCTTTTTTTGGTCTGAGCGTTGTTCAGTTGTTCTACGTTGTAGTTTTTATTGTGCTGTTGATGCTTGTGATTGCATCACTGTAGTTCATTTTGACAATGGGTAGCTTTCAAAACCACAACTTTCACTCATTCATTCACCGAACGGGTGCATGGAAGGAGGTTGCAGTGTAGGTGTCAGTGCGGGGTATACCGTGCAATTGTGTCAATTGTCTGATTGTCTGGTTGGTGTGGGGAAGGAAGGTTTAGGTCGGAATCAAAACTAGAATGGGATGGGCAGTGATGACTGTGACTGCGTGATGATGGTATGCGTTGATGTGAATGTTGATGAGAGAACTGTTAGGATGACGGTCGGCAACAAAGATTTTTGTGCAAAGGGAATTCTTTCATCCATCTACCATCCACCATGTATATGAGTCCATGAAGGTTTCTCCTCCCACGCTGGGGCCGTCAGAAGCTGCATCATCAATTTTCATTATTCAATTTCTTCTCTTTCTCTCTTTTATTTTGTACCTCTTACGTCCTCTTATCATAGCTGGAGAAGAATACAGTAAGACCTTGCTGCACTAATACTGTCGAATCACATCTGCACGTTTATACCTAGGTGCATATATCTGTAAGTAAGGACGCATATGATTCATTCATTTCATCGGAATCTAAGGAAATTCACTGATCGTTAACTATAATTATAATAATTTCATTATCCGCTTCGATTACCCTATCCCTTATACAGCGATGGCTACGCGACTGTCAAAAGCCTGTTCCGTCGGTCGACGACAGAACCACCGAAACTGTGAATTTCCGTAAAGAGGAAACATAAAGAAGGAAAATGAATTCTCATTTCACATTTCAAATTTATGTTGATCATCAGATCAGATCAGGTGCGTGTCTTGAAGACAAAGAAAGTTATTAAATCTCCTTCGACCGTCACCATCATTTCCATCTCATTTTAGACTGGAAATCCTTCAATTGGATTCTGAACATCTTTCACCACTCATCAGTTTCCGTTTCGGTTCTTTCAATATTATTTCATTTTGTGTAATGTGTCTAGTTGTGGCACATACGTACGCATAAGTATATATGGAGTCCAATTCTACTCTCTCGTTCTCTAGATAAGAGGAGATGTTACGTGATTAAGAGTCTGCTATTATACCATTTTATCCGACGGGTCTCTCATTTCTGTTTTTGTGACTCGTACTCTTAGACTTCCTCTGGAATTTGGACCGAAATGATTAAGAGTGGTGATGATGGTGGTATTGGTGATACTTAAAACGAAGATTTCGGTGGGTAGTATAATAGCTCCTAGAATAAATTTTTAGTTTCGATTAGAATCGAATTGTATTTGTAACACTAAACTTTCAGGAGACAAAATATTCTGCTGGTTTTTATCTGACGGAGTCAAATGTAAGTAAAGGATGTCGATAGTAAGGTGTAAATTGCTTACTTCTGGAATGTCAGTTGTTTGTCAAAATGGATTGGAATTCGATTCAAACAAGTAAAAATATTATAGCAGAATAGCAGTGGTATGCCCAAGTTGCTTTAAAGGCGATGCACTTTTGAATTTATGTTGAATTATTCAATTTAAATAACTAGAATGTATACTTTCTTTTTTTTGAGCATTTTCGCAAGTCACACTCGTCCCCTAACAATTGATTGAAGAAATTGTAATTGCATCAAAGGAAGATCGTGCATAAAAGCTTGCAACCATTAATGTAATGATTTCCCCGAAATGAGTAAATGTTAACAAAGCAGCCTTGATTTAGCGACGGCAGTTGTGTGAATAATTGTTACTCCGTCTGCCTCTTTCTCTCTCTCTCTCTCTCTCTCTCTCTGTCTCTCGCGCGCGCTCTCTCTCTGCCTGTAACTTCCCCCTCTCTGTGTCCGGCGCTCTCTCTCTCTCTTTCTCTGTAACTTCCCCCTTGCTGTGTCTGGCGCTCTTTCTCTTTCTCTCTCTCTCTGTAAATTCCCCCTCTCTGTCTCTCGCATCATCTCTCTCTCGCCCATTCTTTGGAATCTCTCTCTCTCTTTGTGTTTTTTACACTTTAGAAAGTACTGAGTTTACCGTGGTATAGATACTCGGATCGCCATAATAGAAACAGGCTGGGACATATGTAGCACATCGGGGTCCTATTTAACTAAGATTTACCAAGGTTGTAGTAGAAGTCCAAGATATCAAGTGATTAAGATAAGACTACAAGTAAAAGCTAATCCATTAATACTTTTAAAGCAGACGAAAAAATCGTCATTTCGCTAGTGTTTACTCATTTGGATGTTGGTTGGAAAGGAAGGAATCACTTGTTATATAGGAACAGATAGACGTAAGGTAGACGTGGAATCGTCAAGTCGGCTCGCACTAGTGGAGTCGAGAGAAATGGTTGACTATCGAGGAAAAGGAAGACAGACTTGTGAAAGAAGACAAATCATCAAAGAAAATTCCAAGAAAAGATTTTATGCATAATAGAGATTATGTAATGATAATGCGATTGGGAATACGAATGCAGATGTCTTTCGTAGTAGTCTCCAGGTTACCTGAACCAGTTGATAGACATAGTAAATGAAATAGTAAAAGGATGTCATTGCACCTATATGATTGTGACAGTGTCTGCGTCTGCTGCATATACAGGTGGGAGTCACTAATGCCAATTGCAATTGAATTGAATTTCTTGTTGAGGAAATGGGAGTGAAAGATGCAAGTCCGTTTTTCATCAAAGGGAATAGGAAAAAAGATGAAGCTGAAAGTTTTTCTGTAAAGTGTAAGATTTATTGCTATATTGGGAGTAGCATAATATCTAATATGCATTTAATGTGCACGCCTAATGGATTATTGCACACGGAAGAATTGTCGAGTAAAAGGATGGACTATGCATGTATTCTGGGGATATGACTATGTAATGTGAATTTTTCAGTCTAGGATAAGATTAAATACAGATGATGAAGCTGACGTTCTTTCATCGTCCCCGTCCTTTTGCTTCGATTTTCGTTTCTTGGGTTTTGCCTTGACTGGGACTTCCTGTTTAAATATAGCCTATTCCAGCAGTTGAACTGGTGGCAGCTATATGAATTTACGAGTTGCTATACCTATGCTAGATTGTATTAGTGCGTGAGCATTATTGATTTTAAACTTGCACTATCCTCGCATTTAGTTTGCTTCGAATGGAATTCGAATTGTGAATTCCGTACAAATTGATCAAATGAAGTGGAGTTGTCGAGTATGCAAATAATAATTATAATTTGCCTTGCTTACATGTATTATCAAAGGGAATCAACAGAAGATAATTCCAAAAATTGAAGTGGTTTTTCTTCTACTCGTGTCTGTGTTCTGGTCGATATCTTGCACTTGTGGTCCAATGTGGACTTGAACTTAGTTGTGCTTCACATACATAGCTTCCTAATGTTGCTCCTTTTACCATTTTTATTCAATTTTGTTTATTCGATTGTCGAGCTAATACTATTTAAGTCGATTTTCAGACACAAGCAGTCAATCAGAGTAATTTCTGACTGACTCCAAAAATAATGTTTACTACTTGTAAGATTACTGAGTCAATGATAAAACCAAACTTTTGATTCTTTTTCACCAGTAATTATTTAGTAAAAACGTTTATAGAAATCAGTCTCTGTGTGCAGCTTCATGGTCCCTGAATTCGTTTATTAATTTATGTTATTAATGTAGTGTATGCATGAAGATAGAATTTGAAGTTGGGATACAAGTGTACCCAGGTTGAGGACCAGAGATCAGATCAGATCCCAGAGCACATCCTTGAAATAACTTTGCCCTGCTACACAGTCGAGCACAATTGCTTTTCTGTATCCTTAGTCCACTTGAAGTTGAACGTGTAAGTACCCTCTCCGAAATCATCCCATTTCTTACTCGTCTAATCAACGAAAAAGTTAATCGTGGATTGTAAATATCTTACTCATCTCAGATGAGTAACAAAGGTTTCATTTTTATTTTGAAGATTTCGACTTCGGAGAGTCGACCTAAATAGGTAGACTAGGAATTCATCATGAATTAAGAAAACATCTCAAGAACAAATAAAACGAACTAACGTACGATTCCTCGTAGGAGAACTGTTTTTCACAGTTATTCAACTTTTGTTTTGCATATGTCTATAGGTATATCTCCCAACGAACAGAGGCTGGTTGTGATTAAGTTGATGCCGGTATATTGGAGATAGGCAATTTAAGCTAGGTACATGGACATTCTTTGGTTTGGTTTTGTTTGGTATGGTCTTGGTGACAAGGAGATCTAGCGAGTAATGGTGTTGAATGCGAACCAAAATAAGAGCGACCTGTGACACTCGCCATGTTGGACGAAAAATGTGTGCATCCTTCTTGTTCTCACTTACAAAAGATAAAAACTAACAAGGGAACGTTTTTACATGTAACGATGTAACTCTGGAATTGGTGAAAACATCGTCGGTGAAGAGAATAAGTGTTGCGAGAGAAAGACAAATTTTATTAATAAAACTTGACACTGTCCTCCAACGAGGGTAGCCTGAAAGACTCAGTATACGTAACATATTCTTGTTATGACAAATTTATGATTGTTAGGGATTTTG
>JAAXYX010000598.1:0-34670 GCA_036851915.1 Ptenothrix huangshanensis | reverse complement strand
AAATACACCTTCTACAAGTTAAATAGATTACCAATATTGAGTATGAAAATTGATTAAGAATGAAGGAATGAGAACTCTTTGTTTCGGAGCATATTGACTTACCTCACTAGCAAAAGCAAGCCGCTTCATCTCCCCTCCGGAGATGCCTTTTATTCTTCCAGCCACTCCAATTAATGTATCAGCGCATTTTGTGAGGCCCAACTGTGAATTGATGGACAACATGTAATATTCAAAAGATTCAGTCGACTCTATATAATTAAATTGTACATGTTTGACAGGCTTTTCATGGTGTTTCTTAGTTTTGAAAAGTTGTGAGTGGTTTAAGTAAATAGCTGTAGTAATAAGCAACCCAAACTACAAACTAGATAATACTCTCCCACAAATTACATACATACGCTATGAAAATTGAAGTTGCAATCTACACAAACTGTTAGCTATAATGTTGTTGAATCGTTGAGTGTTCAAAAGTAATTACGCACAACAAGGAAATTATGAAGACCAGAATCAGCAACTAATTAATTAATATTCAATAATGGGCCAAAGTAAAGTTAGCAGACATTTAAATCGTATTCGTACTTGTACAGTAATTACAATTACAGAAAAACACAAGGATCTCCACTTGAATTTGCGCGCTGAATTATAAGGGAGAAGCTGAAAAATCAGGACTTACCTCTTGGATGACCTCTTCCACGCGCTGCATTCGCTGTTTGTATGGAATATGCTTATGCATTCGAACCAAGGCTTGAAAAATCTGGTAATTCATGGAAAAGTAAAATTAATTACTGTTAAAACTTATCAATAATTATTAACGAACAAACTATGCATCGCAAACTGAAAAAAGTACCAAATGCTCTCGAACAGTTAAGGTTCCAATAAACAAGTCATCTTGCTGGACGTATGCAGACAACGATGTAAGAACGTCAGGTCCCACAGGAACCCCATTGATGCAGCGTTCGCCACTAATTCGTAATTTGTTTGTACTTCGGAAGGTCATAACATTTAAAAGTGTTGTTTTTCCAGCTCCACTAGCACCCATTATGGCTAATAATTCTCCTGGTCGAACCACACCACTAACTGCATAGCAGAATCAATGACAGGCATCATAATTTAAGATAAAAGGTCAGAGGTCAACTTGCAATCAGTCTAATCGTAAATGTAAGTTTGGCTGCCGGCCGATACTTACCATTATTTAAAATTTGTTTTGAAACAGCACCATTTTTCTTGCGTTGCCAAAACCATTTGCTCTCGTCATTGCTCGGTTCACCTGAAGGACTAACTTTTCCTCCATTACCGTTCCCGTTTCCGTTCCCATTTTTCCCATTTGCCCCAACCCAAACATTAATATTGGTCCAGGCGTAGGTTATGGGTTCACTTTTTTGCGAGATCTCTATACTCCTAAAGTGAGGAACTTCACTGGCACTCGAATTCGTAAAAATCGGGTTGAGTGAATCCTGCGAATTAAAATGAGTATTATAAATTGTGCATTGTATGTAAATCATCTTCCACTCATAATTGCTTGAGTGATTCTGGATGCGGAAGTTTCACTCCACATGGGAGAACTCCATAATTTCCCATAATAATGAGTGCCCCTCGTACAATTTGGTGACTAATAGAACAGTGCGTAGGGCTAGTAGGATAATACCATGCAACGCATATGTTAACTGAAATAGTCTGTATGTAGAACAGGTTTTGGGTTAGGTAATTGTGCTCAACTCATCTCCTGCGTTTTCGTCTTACGTTTCGCTTCATGCGAAACTCCATCCCCTCCTGGGGTTGCTATCATGCGTTTTGAAAATGCTATTTCTCATACCATATAATTACATATGTACCATATACATGTTTGTAATGTATGTATCCTCGTGTCAAGATTAAACTCGATCACCGAACCTCGACCTCGTGTAGAGCACATTGGTTTTTTTCTGCTGTATAATTTAAATATAGGTAGTTGAGTGTTGATATTTACATATGATTATCCAGAGCCTCATATCAGCTGTAGACTACTGCCGTACCCATTTCTTGACGATGATTCTTACCATCCTACACTATCTTACGACATGCTCCCTCTTAAATAGCCTACTCTTTGCTTATGGCTATACACCTGAGCCTGCGATTCACTTGATTGAATACAGAATAAGGTAACAAAAAAATTAATAAGATTTCAAAAATGTTCAACGAATGCGTGGCAATATTTCGTTTCCTTTTACGTAATCGACTAAGCATATTATAGGTGCCTGTGCATGTGTATGCATACCTAACAACCTTGCAGTTACATAAGAATGTCCACAGTATTCTGCTTTTAAGAAAATTTGTTCAAATCCTGGGAGCATTAATGTGATATGACAGGCGAAATAAAATACCAGGACTTGTACATGGGATTTGAGCACAAAAGCAAATATGCAAATTAGACTTGTATGTAGCGTCTTGTTCAGTGTTCGTAGTCCATGGATCTCACAACTGTTTGAACAGGATTTGTGCGTAACCTGCAGCTCACTATATGTATAGGTAATTACATAATTATTTAGTGCGTGCAATTCTACTTTGTGACTAAAGAATTCACATCATTCAGTTAGGACAGGGACAGGGACTACGACCAGTTATCAGCACTTTTTTTCTGAATTCTCCAAAGTCATTAGTCGTACATGCCGCAATGTCATTCTGTAATGCGAAGACTTTTACGAAAGAATTGCTAGAAACCCTCTACTACACAAGTATTTCCTAGATACAATATGGGGAAAGTAATAATTAGCAAAATAGCCTAACAGTAATCCAGCTTTAAGGGGTCATCAAAGTAATTAAAATTATGATGATAAGCCTAGTGCAAAAGACTTTGTGCGGTGCACTTATCGTAAATACTATCGTTGTACAGCAACTGTAATGCAATGGAGTATCCGAATGAGTACCTGCCTAATCTTTTGTAAGGAATGCATGGATGGGTCGAGCATGCTCCTAAGACACGTTTGAACGTTCGAATTCTGCAGCTTCCGGTCCACTTGTAGGTATGTAAATTCTGAAGCCATTGCCATGACTTGCCTTTATGTAGGCAGTAGGCGTAGCGTCCTAACACTACAGGTGTGCAAATAAATAAAGCATGGCAACTGACAAAGTGTCCATTGAAATTTACAGTGGAAGAAATTTAGGAATTGATAATAATTGAATATGTTCATAACCAGTTTGCTTGCTGATAATAAATTAATGGAAGTGACCATAGCTGGGCGATAAAAAAGTCATAGTCATGATCATGAAATATGATCTTTCGTAGATTGCATCTCATCCTCTGACCCGTTGTTATGCATGCAATACACCCGAGTAAGACCATTATTTTTTACGATTCACATGGGAATAATACAATTTATTGTAATAGGCATGAGATGACAATAATAAATGTATATGAACGCACAACTAAATGCATAATTACCGTGTATTTAGCTTTGCCGGACGATGTGAGGCTGCCGAGAAGGGAAGTTCTCTCGTCATCCTTACCCCGGTAACTCATTTTATCTTTTACTCAGAAAAGTAATTTTCCAATGATATTCTCCTTGTGACTGCTTCGAGCGGAGTGAGGGGAGATTGAGACTATGGTATTATACAGTTTCCAGGACGTAATTATCACTCAAATTCACGTACACTCACAGTTATTCATTTTTAATGAAATTGACTATGTATATGCAATTAAACCACTAGCGATATTTGTTGACTGGTTTGTCCACTTGTCATTTTATTAGTTACGGGACTAATTATAAAATAAATTTAAAATTACACCTGTAGAATTAAACACAACAAACAACTACAACTGTACTGCGATAACAAGCAAAGATGAAATTGCAGAAATGGTATTCAACTTAAAAGTACAATTTATTTTATCCTTTTCGATGTTGAGCACACTTTCCTTTAGATTCCACTTAAAAACTGAATTGCGACGAATCTTTCAGTGGAGTACCGAGTATTATGAATCCCACGTTTACAATTAGATGAACTTTGGAGATTAATGAATATCCACTAAACTGGCCACTTTAGATTTGCTTCATTTGAGTATTTTGTTGTTGCCCTTTTATTCCGTGTGACTGGAGACTAACTATCAGACCATTCAAAATCAAAGCGAGCCCAATAGAACCATCTAATGTGTGATTACTAATATTCAGAAGAAAAAGGTGATAATATATAATGCACCAAGAAGCACTTATTCCATGTGACACGCAGTCGACAATTTTCAAGTAAGTAAATATTCCTAAGTTCAACTCATGTACACTTCCGTTTCCACGCACTGTAGCATTGTACACTTGTAACTGTAATTGTATCGGTCAATAACTTATTAGTATAGTGTCTAATCTAATCTAATGCAGAGTGCAATTGTCGAGTGGAGCGATTAATTCTTCTCACTTTGTTCCGCTGTGTCGTATGTCAATTATTTGTAAAGTCGAATACTGCACATAAAATGTCTACGTTTTCATAACTCCGACAATTTTGCACTTGTAATAATCAAACGTCCACCTCCGTTTCCAAATCCACTTCAAACTATCACAGCAATAATGATGACTATATTTCAGCTCAACTTGGCGTAATTAAAAGTGGTGGAGTGACAATCTCCTTTTCCACATCCGAAAAACAATTTTTATTTGGTTATGCAATATGCAAACTGCGAAGAATTAAACGTGAATATTTCTAGTATTAGTACTTCGTTATGTACAGCCGGTAATCGTGTATAGCGACTGATTCGATATTGCAATAAATGTGTACAAGTGAACTGTGTTAATAATTGTAAAATGCTTGCATTATTTTTATTCCAGGCACTATGATTTCTTAATGCACACGCATTGGGGACGACCTACTATATTTTTTCATATGTATTAGGTACCTATCTTTTTATGGTTACTGATAGACGATGTCTACCGCTAAAGGTCTTTGAAGGTTTTAGGTTCGACTTGCCTTATGATTGGACTGGAATCCAGCAGACTATTGTTGGGTGTAACTGAGATAATGATAGTGAAGAAATAGTACTTATCGTGGTCGATTTTAAAAATTATTCTCAGGTAGATTCGAGACGATTAGTGGGGGGTAATATACTATATATGTTAACAAGTTATTGTTTAAGCTTTAATTGGATGAACAACTGCGCCAACAATAGTAATATCTTTAGACCATTCTGTTTTCCCTATGTTGATTTAATTCTGTGAGTTATGTAAGGATGAAGGAAGGTAGGTAGTTGAAGGCGAAGGTAGGATTGTGTGGATGTGGTGTTCACGTAATTTATGTATTTACTGAAAGATTTACAATGTTAGTAATAGGAATCTAGCAATAGGTATATTAACTTTATGTGATAATAGTGTTTCTGATTCGTTTATAGTATCGTATTTATCTCAGGAATGGTTACGAAAGAAGAAAAAAATGAAGTTGAGAATTTGAGAATGCTGCAGTGACCAGCACAGCACCACACCACTGACGGATCGTAGACTAGTGACTACGGTGAATCACTAGTCAGCTTTTGCCCCATTCTGATTTCGATGCATTGCATTGCTCAGGCCAGAGAGAGCTTACCCTATAGGCAAAACCCTTTCATACAGGTACTTTGATTCATTCAGGTAATATTACAATGCTACCTGCGGTGCCAGACGCTTGGTTAGGCTCCTTACTTACACTAATTTGGTTTTAATGTAAAATGTACAGGCATGAGTTTGGTCTTTAGATCTGCACAAAATTATTATCTTGGGTTGAATTAATTCCAAAAACTTGCTTTTTTTTTTACTAGAATTCCATAATTTTCTTTCACCATTTTTTTTCTTTTGCTTTAGCAAAAAGCAGGAAAGGATTATCCCATTTTTTATCAAAGCTTATGCCGCAATCTCATATGCTATGCTGGACTAAGTAAGCTACCGTTGTCGGTTCAAAATCAAAATGAGGTAAGTGCACCAATTTGCTAGAAACAAAATGAGGTATGTTGGCCAATTTTTAAATGCAAAGAGCCTCATTTTGCTTCGAGCAATTTTCGAAACTACCTACCTCATTTTGAATATTAACCAACATTTGAGGGCACATGTTTACTGCAAGAAAATCTGACGGGAAAAACCCTTATGTATGGGAAGATAGTAGAAAATGCAGGTAAACCTGTCGGTTCACACTATTAAGAAAATGTTATCTATGCAAAGTGTGAATATTAGAAATGGTCGAAGATTTCTAGAACAATTTACTTGAGCACGTGTATAGAAACTTAATTAGTACTTGATGATCGAACCATGTTTGCTTAAAAGAGTTGAAATGCTTATTATATAAAAACGCTTTATGGGTGTAGTTGTAATTACAAAATATAATAAATTATGATTAAATGATGTGTATGCAATTTATAAATGACATTTGTGGATTTTATTTCAAATACTATACTATTGTATTAAATTTATCACAAATTTGATAAACATAGTATGTAAACAAGTATTGCAGACAATAATTAATATCGCTAGAGATCTAAACCTTTCTATGGGCTTAAGGCGACTACAGTAAATTAATAACGTCAAATATAACTATAAGTTCTACAAAAAGTTATATAATCGTAACTGATTATAATATGCGTAAATAAAGAAACAGCGACTTTCTATTGCAATTTTTGTAATTCCAGTGGCATTAATCACATGCGGCTATAAAAAGCAGCGCTGTATTGAAGAGAGCTGCGGTAATGTATTAACAATTAAATCTCAAAATAGAATCTCATTATCAATATTATTATTTTGGCTAAGTATTATCGCTTTCACTAGGTAGATAAGCACGCTTACATTGAATTACACTATACAATTAATTAACGTAGTGTAATCGTGTAGTTGAAAAATAAGTTTGATTTGATTACGTGTATTATAATTTAACAAATGCCCCTGTTATAATCACTAGTTATACAACTCAAATTTATTGGTTAACCTCGAACCCCTTGTTTCTTTTCAAGTGCACCCAAAGTGAGATTAACAACTTGCAGAGCAGCTACGGGGATTCTGGTGCCTGGGCCAAAAATACAACTCACACCCGCCTTGAACAATTGGTCATAGTCCTGTGGGGGAATGACACCTCCGCAGACGACCAGGATGTCAGGTCTACCCATCTTAGCCAAAGATTTGACAAGCTCAGGAACTAGCGTTCGATGACCTGCTGCTAGCGTAGAAATTCCAACCACGTGAACATCCGAATCAATGGCTTGTTGAGCAACTTCGTCAGGAGTTTGGAAAAGGGGGCCAACATCTACATCAAACCTAGAAAATTGCCGATTTAAATCAAACTGATTATATAAGCGTATCTGCAGTTAACAAAATCCATAGGATAATACATAATACACTAAATAGTTATAGGTATACAAAATTACCCCAAATCAGCGAATCCGGTAGCAATGACTTTGGCTCCACGGTCGTGACCATCTTGTCCCATTTTAGCAACTAAAATACGTGGACGTCTGCCTTCAACTTCAACAAAGTCGTTAATCTATACCACAAAAATTACACTATCAGCAAAATCATCTATTTTGCACGTTAAAATACTAAATTCTCAGTGTTGACTATGATTCCATTTTTGGAGCAAATATGTAAGAAGTTACTCGATTCGCAACAGTCTCGAACTCTTTCTGATCCCCAAATTCAGATTTATAAGCTCCCGACACAAGACTGTCTGAGGCAACGTGGCGGCCAAAAACCTGGGTAATAACATAAAAATGAAGTACACTGGTATACAGATACATGCACGACAATTACAATTTAAAAAAGATTTTCGTATTCAAACCTTCTCCATAGCCAAACTGATCTCCCCTAAAGTACAACGTGCGCGAGAAGCCTGAACTGCAGCTTCTAATAAATTTCCTTGACCAGATTCAGCAATGTAAGTTATATTTCTGAGGCATTCTTCAACGCGTTTACTGTCCCTTGCTTCGCGCAACTTTGCCAGCTTGGCAACTTGAGATTTCCGAACCTCTTGATTGTCAATCATCAGCACTTCCACAGGTGCCTCCTTTTCTAGTTTGTATTTATTCACTCCAACGATTACCTCTGGATTGAAAAAACGGATTGCCGAGGATTAGACGGGTACGAAATATGCATATTTATGGCGAGTCAAAAATAAAGTATATTTTGAGTACGATTTTCAAATCTTGAATGCATGTAAAGAAACCGACCTCGACCTGAATCTATCATCGCCTGTTTTTTCGCGGCACACTCTTCAATTTTAAGCTTAGGCCATCCTGAAGCAACAGCTTTGGCCATTCCTCCCATCTTCTCAACTTGAGATATAATTTGTTTTCCCTTTTGATAAACTTCTTCCGTCAAAGATTCCATCATGTAGGAACCAGCCCATGGATCCACGACCTGTAAAACACACGATCAAATTGAAACGGCAGAAAGATAACATAGTGAAGCTGCAGAAATTAACTAAAATAAATATAATTCACTTCCAAGTATTAATGTATTAATTTCAAAATTGGTTCAAATTATATACCTTTGGGATGCCACATTCCTCCTGTAAAATAATTTGTGTGTTTCGTGCAATTCTAGCAGAAAATTTGGATGGCAGAGCTAAAGCTTCATCAAATGAGTTCGTGTGTAGGCTCTGGGTCCCCCCAAAGACCGCCGCCATAGCTTCAACCGTAGTTCGAACGATATTATTGTAAGGATCCTGTTCTGTTAGTGACCAGCCAGATGTCTGACAATGAGTCCGAAGCATCAGAGATTTCTCATTTTTGGCGGCAAAATTTTCTTTTATCAATTCGGCCCACAATCTTCTGGCCGCTCTGAGTTTTGCGATTTCCTGCATCAAAAATTATGCATAAAATATAAGAAAACCTATGAAGAAGCTGAGTATAAATAAAGTATGCTTCAAGGCCGATTACAAACATCCTTAATGGACTCACCATATAAAAATTCATGCCGATACCCCAAAAGAAGGATAGCCTCGGAGCAAAATCATCAATACTTAAACCAGCCTTCAAGCCAGTTCGACAATACTCCAATCCATCAGCCAATGTAAATGCCATTTCTAAAGTAGCCGTGGCTCCCGCCTCTTGCATGTGATATCCAGAAATACTAATTGAATTATACTTGGGCATATTCTTCGAAATAAAGCTAAATATATCTCCAATAATCTTCATCGAAGGCTCCGGTGGATAAATGTACGTATTCCGAACCATGAACTCTTTTAAAATATCATTCTGTATTGTGCCAGATAATTTATCGGCAGAAACGCCTTGCTCCTCCGCAGCAACTATGAACATTGCCAAAACTGGAATGACTGCACCATTCATGGTCATCGAGACTGTCATTTTGTCCAATGGAATTCCGTCAAATAGGGTCTTCATGTCTTCCACGGAGTCGATTGCAACACCTGCCATCCCGACGTCGCCCGACACTCGAGGATTGTCTGAATCATAACCGGTGTGGGTGGGGAGGTCAAAGGCGACGCTAAGACCCTGTTGACCTGCCTTAATATTTTCTCTGTAAAAGCGATTACTCTCTTCTACAGTGGAGAAACCAGCATATTGACGGATTGTCCAGGGACGTTGGGCGTACATTGTTGCATGGGGACCTCGGGTGAAGGGATACTTTCCCGGAAGCTCGTTGGCAATGCTGAACATTTATTTGTTTTCATTAAAAATTAAACCGTCAAACATTTAAAATGTATCGGGCAATTTAATTCTACTACCTGGCTGTGTCATCTTTGGTGTATATTGGCTTGATCACAATTTCCTCTGGCGTGTACCATAGCAGATGCTCTTCAGGGTCCTTCCCCTTCAACTGCTTCGTCGCTAATTTTTTCCATTCTGCATCCAAAGTTAAGTCACGACGGGGATTATAGCTGAAGGAACTTCCTTGAAAACATAGTCCTCCAGAATTCTACGCAAAACGATGGCAATGTAAATACAAGTCGGTCCACAAATAATGTAAAAATGGGAAAAAACTATTATGAGAGCCGAAAAATTCAAATAATCCAGAAGAGAGTTACGAATGCTAGCACTCAATTAAAATCACAAATGCAGTGCGATTACTAATTTACAGACAATGCAAAATTATCTAGAGGAGCAATTAGTTGGTAATTAACTCAAAGGTTGTGTAGTATCCGTCAATGACTTTGACGAGTCTTTACTGCATTTTTTTCCTTTGAAGTTTGACATCATTTGGGAAAAATTTTAGAACAAAACGAGTACTCAGTTAACATAACTATATTCCATCAACATATTGATTACTCCAAGCAGACTGTCAAAGTAAAGGAATAATTGAAACCATCTTGTCTTCCACAATTAACAGTAAAGGAGCATCCCATCACCTTAGTCTGGATGGAGTGTAGGGTTTTAATAAAATGTTTGCACCACACTACAGTCACCACATTCAACGTCTGTCCACGAACGTGATTTGTTCTTGTTCATTTTTAAATATTCTGTTAACAATATAGTAAGAAATTCATAATTCGTTGGTTTTTTATTAGGAGTTGATTGGTAGGTATCAATGAAGTTTGAACTGTCGGGATTCCTTATTGCTTACAACTTCTAAACGTACCTCCGGGTACTGGTATGGTAAATAATTAATTAGGTTAATCAAATATGTATACGCAATCTACTGAATGCTAAACATATCAATAATTTGGGTCGACTTAACTTAATGTTTAGCTTCATAATTTTACTTGACAAATCTTCATGAAGGAACTTTATATTATTACAATGTTATAAAACATTAAGATCAAAACACACGAACTACGTATCTAAAATGCTCGTTGCAATTCGCTGCTGTCGCAGCTCGTACATCTTTTGTAATTATTTAAAGACATTAATCATTAGCGTTATCAAGTAACGCAAACGTCGAAATTAGAATCAGAACCAGCTAGAATTCAAATTAATAATATAACAATTAATGACCTTCCATTAATTCTTGTGAAATTTTGAGTACGACTTTTCAATATATATTTGAAACATGTTCATTTTAAATTAGGTACTACAAATCTATTTCCTATTAACAGTAATATAATAATTAGTTAAATCGTAAAGGTTAGATCCAGATCAATTGATTATTCCTCAGTACATATCATATGATTTTCTAACAATCTAATTTAATGCAAACGCCAACAGTAGTAGTAACATCGTAATCGTAATTATATGAAGAATAATTATTATATAATTCTACATGAATTCCAACGAATTCATGCAATATTAATGTGTAATAATATAAATCGATTACTAGTTTATACCTCTATTTAAATATGGTAATAACAACAATAATATTTCTACCCGAGATTAAAATAATTTAAAATAAATATGACAAAGCAGGTAGGTAATAGAATGATGACTGCGATGTCTTGTAAAATAAAATCATCCATGGCAATCAGTAATCGAAGTCGAAGCCACACTGCACAATCGAATTAATTACAGCGGAACCGACGGTTGAGATAGAGTATGTGACTGACTGGTTGTAACAGTACTCTCCATTTGCGGCTGATCTTGCAACCGTAATAGTGCAGCAGTTCGACCTTCAAGTGCTTTTGTGGCAACATCCCTCTCTTTCTTTGTTAAACTCTTTTTCTTCATTCTGCATGAGGAAATGAGCCTATAAGCCTCCAGAACTTCTTTGTCTGCTTTTTCCAAATCTTTCTTCATAGCTGCCCGTTCGATTTCCCTCTTGGCAAGTTCTCGCATTTCTCTCAACTTATCAGCATTTTGTAAGTGCAATTTCTTAAGAGTAGCTTGAGTGTTTTTGATATCCGCTAGAATCTCGTCGTTTGGATGTATGAGTGACGCATCCTCAGCATCATCGGCTAGGAGGACACCCTGCTCGAGTAACACTTGACGAATTCGAGCATCTAAAGGCTGACCCCCTGTGAGCCCTCCATCTAGCCCCAGAGCTCTTACTAACCCAGGTCTATTGATAAAGAATCCTTGGTTTGCCTCGTCTCGATTTGGATTTCCAGCCGTGGTATTACTGGGATTGGGACTGGCGCTATTACTATGATTATTCGTGGTGCTACTATTATTATTGTTATTCTGAGTAGCATAGTTATAACCCGAAATTCGATCTTCCACTAGCGCCGAGACAAGTCTTTGTGTTAAGGGACCGCATATGTCCCCGGATTTGCTGGGATCCGCAAACCTTCGAGCACCCGTAACAAAAGCCCCTCTGTCAGAGGTAGGACCACCTAGTCCTGCCGAATCTTCAGCTCCTACTCCTCTCAAATAGTGCTTACCCACCGGTGGAATATTGAAGATGCTATCCGGCAAGGATTTGCTATGTTCAGCAATGGTTCTATCTAGAGCGTCCAAGTGTTCAGGTGTAATCTCCCGAACGTAACTATCAGCAAAGTCCCAGAACTGATTAGGGGCTTTTTGATGGAATAGGGTACTGTCATCGGAGGACATGGAATGTGAGCGGTTTTGACCAGCTCGTGCCGGCTTATCGTTGGATTTCTTACTCTTGGATTCTATCTCCCCTTTTAATTTCTTCTTGGGTTGCTTCTGCTTCTCTTTGCTACTAGCAGTACTGGAAGGTGTGGAAATTGTACTAGTTGATTTGCGACTAGAGCCCGGAGTTGCTGGGGCTATAGGGAGGAGTGCTGTGACCGTCGAAGATCCGATGCTGATGGGAATCTGCGCGCCCATCACAAGTTTAGCTGCGGCTGACACAGATGTTCTCGTTCCATGACCAGCATCCATCAGAGTAGCCACTGCATTAATTTTCTCCTGATGATGAGGATCGAAATGCTCACCGAGCACAGCTGCAACATTTGTCACCACATTAGGTGAATTTTGAAGCGCAGTTTGCTCACGACGAAGATTTCGAATTCTGACTGAGATGTTGGACCACAGGGATTCCAGTTCGGACTGAAGAATGTCCATGTCCTCCATTGTGAGGGACTCCGGTGGTCGACCCAGAGTGGTTCCCGTTCCAGTAGCATTGTTCGTAGCTGTTACGATCTGAGCCATGCGAGTGTAGTCTTTAGAATTGAGGATGTCAGGCATGTATATTGTGGGGTAAGTTGGAAGATTTCTGGAAGCCTTGAGAGAGTTAGCACCAGCAGTTTTTTCTGCGGCAGTCGCTGCCGCGGCCAGCTTAGCGGCAGCTAATATTTCCGAAGCCGTCGTAGCTACGGAGGCTTTAGATGTGGAGGCTGCGGGAGAGTTGACTTGATTCTTGGCTGGGGATGATGAATCATTACTACTGCTTGTTGTGTCAACTCGAGCTTTCTTGTTCGGCGGTTTCGACTTCATTCCTTTCTTCCTTATTTTGCTGTTTTCCACTGGAAACCGATTCGATGCGATGATCAGATTGGAATTCGTCGAGCCGATTTCAGATGATTTTCAAACCTAGTATTTATTTTAGTACTAAATATTACTCAGTCACTTCCATTTATATATTATATCCACAATCAACAACCATTGATCAATACATAACTTTTAAGTTCAAGTTCATGGCGATGCATTCGAATCGCAAAAAGGTTCATCAATTGTCATTTCAAATATTGCACTTCGTAAACAATAAACCTTTAGTATTAGCTTCCTTCCTCTCTTTCTTAATTCAAATCACAGCACTTTAATTATTATCCAAGTATGAAGTATAAATACTAGGTTCAAACTGCATTTGCAAATCGCATCTTCCAACTCAAATTCCGTCAATACTAAACAACAAGTTATCACTAACAACAACAACTAATCCTTCTTATTGAAACACTACGCTATGTGGAACTAAAACCAATATTATTCGTAATTTGGATACTTGCTGGTTAAAATTAAAATCAATTCAAATCTGAATATGAAAGAATAACAAACCAGAATGTGTAAAAATGCAAACTAAAATGATAACTAATTGTAATTAGAAATTCCTACATAGAATTCGATCGTATAGTACATACCTTAGATAAGAGGTGACTCAACCTTGAGGCAGATCGTAAATGATTCACATGTATCAGCGGCATCGATAATGGATAACGTATTATAGTATGTAGGTATAATATATGTGTAGGAGTCTGCCTTTAGCTCCGTGAAATTCTACTTGTCTCCTTGTCTATTTATAGCTATCGCGACGTAAATCGAGCACAGTTTCCTCTATTTTCACCTTCCTTCACAATATCTGCAATATATGATTGAAGTTTGATGTTGACAGTCTCAATAAAAGTCCAGGACGTCTCCACGTGCTAGCTATGTATGTCCGTCTCAGTCAATATCTAGTTCACAATAAAAATCACAATTCCAGTAAGGCATTTCTACATTTTCAATTAATAAATCAATCATATAAAATAGTAAATAAATTAATAAATCAAATAATCATGCTAACTAAATTCATAATTATTCAGATCCGCATTATTGCAACTGCATAATTAATTAAATTAATAATCTATAATGTTCTTTACTACCTAGGTCACTACAATGTGCACTTACACCATTAAAATTAAAAGTAAAAGTTACCGACACTAATCCACCGGGAACAATCAGAAATCAGAATACCTTCGGTAAGAAATTCCGATCGTCAACTAGATGACGAAACTACTACTGCGTATACTAGTATACCAGCGTTGATTGTATTACAGAAATGAATACTGTATTTAACTACTAACTACCCCTTTCCCTCACCCTCACTCACTTACTATCAGTGATCAGTATTGCATACCTATCAACTGCTACAAAATAATTTAAAATGTTAAATGAATTAGCGATAACCGCCGCAAATAATATACAAGTGAGAAGTAATAAATTATTAATTCAATATTCAAGCTACCAGTCGCATCTACCTTGCGTCCATCTGGAGGATTCTGGAGAACGGTGGCAGTTGGCAGTGGCCACAATTATTAATTTAAGTATAAAATATTAATACTAAATTGCAGAAAACAGTACAGGCAGAGAGAACTCAGGTGTGGAGTGTGGAGATTAGCTTGTGTGCCTCTGCCTCTTTACTTTACTCGGACTCGAAGCCGATGTCGTACGATACGCTTTCAATCTGATTCCTTCTACGCAGAGCACAAGAGCGGAAGAGCTTTCTTGCTCAGGATTCCCAGATTTTTTCTAACGTTTTCTAACTTGTACAGACTACAGAAATGCAGAGACTGGTATAAAAATTGCAGTTGACGTTGGAAGTTAAACACAATGCGATACATTTATCTACAATTTATTACAACTACAACTGTATATAAACAATAAATGACTTATACACACAGTTAAAAGATCCACACCAACAGTCAGTAGTGAAGAAGTCAAGCTATGCACGAGTAAATTATTTGTAGTTAATTATGTACGTGTCAAAGAAGCATAGATATGATGATCGAACCATTGTTATTTGCTTTTATTTTACAAACTGAGACTACAGAGTAAATAAATGACTTACTACTCGACTAAGTAGATAATGTGGATTTATGATGCAGAGTTACCAGTTACATGGATTTGACTTTGACAGCACGATATGCTATTTAAGTATAAGGATTGTGTCTTACGTAGTAATGGGAAACCGATAGAAACAATGCAATTAAGTGTGAAGAGTGAAAGGTAAGCAAAAAGTCGAGGGAAAAAGTCGGCTCTACTTTACATTCTTTACATGAAAATTGCTGGTGGTCCACGTCCAGCTTCCAGTCTCTCCTTTCGCTACAAACACGGCTAGGGCTAAAATAGAAATTGAAAGAATTTCGCCTAGCAGCCTTCATGGGGCCACATCACAACTGTCGAGTTGAACAAACGCAGTTTTGTTGTCCCTTTATGCGTTGTACAATTATAATACACGTACACTGCTAAAACAAAACACCTGTACCTATCAAAAGCAAAAGCACATATCGTCGTTGAAGAGTGAAAAAGAGATAAATGCATCTAGCCCCTTAAGCAGAATGCCGATGTTATTGCTATCAGTTCAGCATTCATTATGCTCCACACGGGGCACAAAATTTTAAATTTTGCATTTAGCTCTTTTTCACTCTTCAACGACCATATACCTATGTAATTCCAAAGGGCCAACAAATTTATTTGATTGGAGTCATCATTTTAATTATAATTAATTTTTCCAGACAACGTCTTTTTATTTTCATCTCGAGGTGTGTGTGGAGTGTGAATGGCAGAATGAGAGAATGAATAAAAATTAAATTGAAATGCCACTTTACATTATAGCTTAATAATAATACATTTCGTCGGTGAAGACAGTGAAGAGTCGAAATGGCTTAAATTCAAACACGTCAGAATACAAAATCAAGTAAATCCAAAGTAAAGACTTAAAAGTAAAATAAACTACAGTCGATTAGTTGTAATGTTAATTTATTTCAGTTTGCTTTCAAGCCCTTTAAAATTTAGTGCATGTTGCATATTTAGTGATACATATATTTTTATATAATTATTTTTTTTAATGCTAATTATATGTAGTTGATTACAATTACTTACTCGTTAATTAGAGAGGACGAACGATCTGATACAAAGCTACAGTAAGCTCATTTGTCCCTTATAACCGACATTTCTTATACTGGTTCCCTTATATTCAATGTTGACTGTATGTGCTATTCCCCATTCCCAATATCCCCTATAAGAAATCTTCCTCTTTATTCTTGAAGCAATGATCTCAATCTCAATGATCTGCAAATACAACCTTCTCGTAGCTGTAGCTGCAGTAACTGTCTGTACCTACATAAGGAAAGAAGGTGTCCCTGCCACGTGTATCACTATATCTTGAATTTATTTTTTGCCTATAGTTTAAGCATTGCATGCTGTGCAGGTGCAGGGTACAAAGTAGTGTCTGTGTCTTCTTGAACTTTAAACGATGTAATAATGATATCTATAATTTAGCTGGGATAGAAATGGTGGTATGTGTATTTTAAGCATACTTGTAAAATAACAATATCTGCATTTCCTCCTAGGTGCAAATACAACTATGTTTATTTAATTTTAGGCATGCATGCAGTACACTACGAGATAAACGAATTTTCGATTAGATTTAGCTAATGGTAAATAGATGTTAGCATCATTTTGTAATTAGAAAATTGACAATTCTGTGATGGAAAAAATCTTCTTGTGAATTCCCCTGGACACAAATTCGTGGGAAAATGGTTGAAAACATTAGCGAGTAATAATTAATGATCATGAACTTGGCTTGTGGAGCATGTGATGTGATGATGACGTGGGGGAAAACATGTTCTGTCTACAGTTGGACATTATGAATAGCTTATTATGGACGTTTTGCACTCTCGTGTGGTGCAGATAGGATGTTTTGCAGGCTGTTTTGCGATAAGATTATGTACGTCAGGTCTTGCGTGCCATTTCATTGCGATTCCAAGGACAGGGTGGTGCGGATTGCTGAGAGTTGGATTGGAAATCGACATCGACGCAAACTCGGAAGCTTTTATAATATTTCGACTTCGAGTCGAGTCTCAACTTGCAGTACTTGTACTTGCACGCGCACAATTTCCTCTGCTTTCGTCAGTAGGATTTCTTCTGCCCGTACGGTATCAGGTTCATTCAGGTTAGTCCTCCGGCTTCTTACTTTTCCTTCCGATTTTCGGTTTTTATTTCTTTCTTCTTCTACCACACAAACTTTAAAGGTTGGAAATACCTCATTTAAGGAGTATTTATTGAACGTTTTGGTTATTTATTTTTCATCTAATTTAAGCCGGTATACTAACGGCATGGTTGATCTGTGAGCTGGCTGTAAAGGTAAAATAGGTGTGGGAATATTACATCATTTTTTATGATGGGCTACTTTTACTTGGACTGGGATCTTGCCCTCCTGCTCGTGCTCAAGCTCTTACTCTTGCACAAATACTGGCTTACATTTCGTGATATTCATAGTGAAATAGATCCCTGTAGATTTAATCTTCATGCGGGTTTTTCATAGGTAGGCTAACTAGTAAACACAATGGGTAATTAAAACAAAAAATTATATTTTTTGCGCTTTAGACTTTTAGAAGCTCGTTTTTAAAAGTATTTCTCGTAGTGGGTTTTCAAGCATTTAGATACTGAGGCAATTGGAAATCGTGACTATTGTACAGTAAAATTCGGAGATCTTGTGACTTTCATCGGACTTGGAGGAGGTAGGCGCATGATGAAACAAAAGTAGGTCGGTCATCGCTATCGATATGTATATTCTCCATGCTCTCTATTCGACTCTTGGGCTCATCGGCAGTATTCATTCCATTAATTTGGAAGTAAATGAAGATTAGGTAATTCAGAAAGGGTTTAATTGTGAACACGTGTCCGTTTTAAAGATTACGTTATTTTTCAAGTGGTACCTATTGAGTGGTTGTAGAACAGTTTACATTTTGCAGGTTATTGGGAACGGGAGTTTAACTGGGTAGTATAGTTTTCGTATAAACCTACATATGATCTTAAATGTTGAAAGTGCAAAACTTAACATACTCTGAAAAGACCCATAACGCTACGTAAAAGTTGTTACGTTACGCACCTTCAGCGACGGGGTGTAATAATTATAATATTGCACATAATTTATTTAAATTGTGTATGGTCTAATTTCAGCATTTGTTTGTCGTCCAGGTAGGGTAGCGAAGATAACTTTAATAGTAATAGCGATATCAGTGAAGTTTAACCCTGGAATTCAAGAGCGATAGGAGCTGATAAAGATGGGCAAATGAATCAGAATTCCTGTTTAGTCTTACATGGAGGGTTGGTTAGGCTTTTAAGTTATAAGTGGTTGTGGCCTTACATAAAATACTAGCTCATTCACAGTTGTATGAAATCAAAATCAAGGCTCGTGTCGCAACTTGAAAAGCATGCGCTACACAATAAGCGTAATGGTAATACACATTAATTTTGAAGTATATCCTTCCTTGTGAAATGTGTATGCGTTGTTAATTTATCTCGAAACTTGTTACATCATAGAGATGTACTAGTGTGCCTAATATAATCGTAATGATGAAGGTTACAGAACAGTATGCCACACTTATTCCCAAACACGTGGTTTACATTTCGTCCGAATAATATTACATTAAATACGCAATTGGTTTTCAATTAATCACTTAATATTTATGTATCTGTAGAGCAAGTTCAAATTACCGGTAACACATCGGACTAACCGTATCTCTGTTCTCTTTTGGGGAAGGCTAACTGAGCTTCAAAATCAAATAAGATGGGTATTCCAGCCGGAGATATTGAGAAGGGAAAGAAGCTTTTTGTCCAACGGTGCTCTCAATGCCACACCGTAGAGGCTGGTGGAAAGCACAAGGTCGGACCCAACTTAAACGGCCTTTTTGGCCGAAAAACTGGTCAAGCTGCCGGATTCTCTTACACTGATGCTAATAAGGCTAAAGGTGGGTAGTTTAGTAGTCATGTGTATTAAATTCATTTCGACGCAAGCATCTAGAATCGATTCTCAGGAATGCTAAAAATAAATTGTTATTTTTCCAGGTATTACATGGGGTGACGATACATTATTCGAATATTTGGAAAATCCCAAGAAATACATCCCAGGTACCAAGATGGTGTTCGCCGGCTTGAAGAAACCTCAGGAACGTGCAGACCTCATTGCTTATTTAAGAGACGCTACTAAGTAAACAATAATGTTTTTGCCATCACATATATAATTACATATACCATCTTCGTAGTTCAATCCAGCAAAATAAGAATACAGTAAGAGCAGGAGAAACAGCATCCAATGAACCAGCAACAACAATAGTACGACCCATGCCGGTATCCAGACCAACATCTATCTGTAACGTAATTAATATGATAAAAAATGTGCTGTAGAAACCCCGAGACATGGTACTTACTACACTCTAATCCTATTGTATTGTTATTGTTACAATTATTTATTTTAACTCACGGTTAATTACAAAACAAATTGACAGTGAGAAAAAGAGGAAGAACATTTTATAGCGTTAGAAGTACAAGTATTGAAAGAAACTGACTGGAATCAGTAAAATTGTAACGTAACATGAAACACAACATCCCACTTTAGATAAATAAATCAAATAAATGGAAAATTGTTTAGTGTAGCTAAAAAGATAAGAGAAATTGTAGAATGCTATTAAATATCTCAATTTAATGTATCAACACTTTACCCTGTCTTACATATAACTACATCGGACAATTTACTAATGCACTAAGCATGCAAGAACAAGGACCGTGTTATCGGTTTCCGTGATACTAAAAATCAATGAAATAGTATAATTAAAGATTCAAAAAACTACCTCTGAGCTGATTTTTCCCCTTCAGTTTTATTTAAGCGAGCATAAATAATTACACTGATATAAACTGAAGATAGTACAGATGCAGTTTGTCATTATCGTTATGTAGTCGTAGCTGTAGTTCCATTTTAGTCATTATTAAAAGCTTAAACAATGCCATTTAACTCATAAAATTTTATTTATTTCACTGCCAAGGTCAGCAAAGTCGTAACCATTGTCACCCTTTAAAACCAACGATATAGTCATACATACATCTATGTATTTATTGATACTTTATAAATATTCTATATGACAATTTTATGGTATATAGCGATATAAAATAATATATAGGGAAGATGAAGGAAATTAAACCCCATGGGGAAACGTAGTATCGATCTTCAATTTAATATTAACGGATGCCAACTGCTCCGTCAAAAACTTGAAAACATAGGGCACAGGCAATCGCTTGACGTCATCCTCACTGTCACATACACTACACTTTGGCAACGGATGTTCCAATAGATACTGTCCAGGTTTTAAGTTAGGAATCCTCAACACCGGGGTAATGATTGAGCCACATTTCACGCAAATGTCAGTAAAGTCGCCGTCGGATCCGAAGAAGAGTCGATCTTGCAACAATCGAGAGGCGCCGTGAGAAATAAGACAATCTTTCTCCATCTCTCCGAATCGAACACCGCCACCTCGCCGTCTGCCTTTTATCGGTTGCCTCTTGACAGACTCCATCGGCCCTGTTGCTCGAACTTGCCATTTTTCCGACACCATGTGACGAAGACGTTGGTAGTAAATCACACCAAAGAAAATGTCCGCCGTCAATTCTCTACCATCTACTCCACTGTACAAACTCTCAGTTCCATAGTAGTTGTAACCCCCTTTCTCCAACAACTGACCAAAATATGAGGCGGCTGTATCGTCTTCAGAGAATTTGAAGGGAGATGCGTCATGAACGAGACCATGGAGTGACGCTGTTTTCCCCGCCATGCCTTCGATCATCATAGCTACACAAATGAAATTTAAAAATCAATCTTTAAAAATGAGTCAAAGTATTCTTTTAAGTATTCTGAACTTATTTATGCCAAACTCACCAATAGTCATCCGAGAAGGGAATCCATGAGGATTGAACAAAATATCGGGTACCATGCCACTGTCAGAGAAGGGCATGTCCTCAGTAGGCCAGAGGAAACTGCAAATACCTTTCTGACCTGCCCTACTCGCAAATTTGTCTCCTGGTCGAGGATTCTTCGGAACTCTGATTGTGATCACCACACTGCTCATTTCCATTGTGCCCGTGTCGTTCCCTTTTAATTTCACACTGTCCACATATACCCTTTCTGCGCCTAGAAACTTCTTAATCACGTAACGGCCCTCCTCTGCATTAAAGTAGCTGAAGAAAAAACCATTCGAAAATAAAATTTAATACATTTCAAATAAACCATTCTTTTACTATTGCATGAAAATGAAATGGATTCGTACCAGTAGTAAGGATCTCCTTTGTCTAGACCAACGCCCACATGAGGCAGTCCATCAGGTCCGATTTTCTCGCCACTATCTTTGTCCTTCGGATCCAACATAAAAACACTTTGAGTTTCAGGATTCTTAAGAACAGCTTTAAGGTCAATGTGCTCCGACTTATAGATACATCCATGACCAAAACCCCTCTCGAAGGAAGACTTGTTAATGATCATTGAATCTTCCATATCGTAGCCAGTGTACGAGATGACAGCGACCATGGCGTTTGTTCCACTAGGATAGTCGTCTAATTGTAGGTAGTCATGGTGCACTGGGCGGAAGAGTGGTGTTCCGGGATTGTAAAGTCGGTACAATTTATTCTCAGCAAAGCGATGGTAAGTTAGGTAAGGTGTTCCCATCGTCTGTTTCCCCATCTGACACTGGTACATGTTCCGAGGACTTTGATTGCAATCTGGCATGGGAATTAACGATGCCAGGTGACTCATGAAGGTTCGCTCACTGATTTCCTTGTGGGTTGTGATCTGGAGCCAAGAAGGATTAGTTAGTACATTTGAAAATAAGGCCTCTAGTGTATTTACTTATAATCAGGCCCAGTCATATTTCCTGAATTTTGAATCAAAATTCCGTATTAGACACTTTAAATTTCCTGGTTTTCCTGTTTTTCAGGGTTAGATTTTCAGGTATTTCCAGCTTTCCAAGAACAAATTTCCTAATATTCCCGAAATTTAGGGTAAAAATTGGTATTCGCAAAATTTCCGGCTTCGGGGCAAGTTTAATGATCTTCCCGGGTTTTGTTTGTCACTTAAGAGCATTTCAAATTTCAAAATTTCAACATCGTTAAAAAAATAAAGGTTCATGAACGATTCTTATTTTTAAGGGGATTGTTTTTTTTGTGCAAATATATAATTCGTAAAATAGCCTGCCACTTTTTTACGGGCCCTAAAATTTCTTAAATTTCCGGATTTGGCTCGAGTTCCTGATTTTTCGAATTTTTCCGTTTTTTTTTCCTGGTTTTGATTTTAAAATACGCATGCTTTGAGATTTTGAGCCTATTCACAATGAAGAATGCATTTACTACTTTATCTTGAATTTTCTATTTAACAGGTCCTGCTTATAATCACAATCAACGAAAATGACTTAGAAGTAAATACCTCCGGGTAAGCTTCTTCATTCACAATGCAAATATTCAAGTAGAGCTGCTCCAAAGATCCAATATATTCGACCTTATTGTATCTGAGGTTAATCACGGGTCGCATCATTCTAGCCAAGCTTGTGAAGAGAAATAAACCTGGAAACTGTCCCTTGTTGATTTGTGGAATGAGAACGATTTCCGTCATATGCGGAACTTTAACTCCTTCTATCTTAAGGAAGCGTAGTCGGTCCACTATCTTACTAGCATCCTCCTTCCACACGTAGCCTAAAACTTTACCATCCAGTATAGTTTTATAGCAATCCTTGAGAGGAAATGGACACGTTCTATTGATAGGGATCATTCCCAAATTAACCAGCTCTTCAGGGATATGAGATGCATCCTGTGGTTTTGTAACAACCTTACAGAAAGCACTCAAATGATTCAACAGACCGCAAGGAGTACCATCGGGTGTGTGGACGGGACAGATGAAACCCCACGCATCGGGCTGTAACTGTCGGGCATCCGTTGTCCTCAACTCCTGGAAGAAAGCTCCTCGATGCACGGAACGGAAATGGGCCAAGTAACGGTTTCTGTTGAGATTTTCAACTATAATCGTCAGACCTGTTTGCTGAGGAAGACCCAGACCCGTTCGGAGTGGAACTGTTCCTGTGGCTATGAATGCATCAAAGGTTTGGTCTAATTTAAATGTGCTGGCGACCGCATGAATCATATCGGTGGAATTAAAGCTGTGACTGAGATCAGACTGTGCCTTCTTCATGGCTGTGTATTGGACGGTTTGAAGCCAATTTAGTAGCTTATCTTTGAGGAGAGTGAGATACAGGTGACCACCCAACAGTACTTCCTGCAGCATTACATGGTCAGGATTTTCCGGAGCACAAGTTCCCTCAACACCGCTGTAAAGTTTTTGCAAGGCGTAGATTAAAATGTGAAATTTTTCCATGGGAGTTTTGCAATGGATGGCTACTCCACGACTGAAAAAAAGGGGACAAAATACAAATATTATCAGTTAATTAATAGTTAGCAGGTAAAATATTGTGGTCAACTAGCGAATTTTGAAGACACTTACTCCAGTAGGTAATCACAGCAGACAGAGTCCTTATTCCACTCCCCAATGAGTTTGTGGAATTTATTCCTAAACTTTTGTCCCATATAAATCTTTGCTTCTTGATGCGTGTGAATCCCTTCTAGATGCATAGCTCTGAGCATATCTGCAATATAGCCTTTCAAAACAATGTTGTCTTCGAAGCCGGCAATAGCCTGTTTGAAAATATATTCGTCCGTCACATCTACTAAAGCCTTCAAAATCATTACGATTGGAACGAAGAAAAGCTCACGGCCCACATTGAACATCATCTTCACACTTCCGTCTGTAAGGTAATGGAGGACGTTGTTCTGAAACAGAAATTATAAAATTTAGCGAATCTACGTTTACTACCTGAACCAAATTCAATACAATTATAGTTGCATCTAAACATTCAGAACAGGAACTTACAACTGACGTACGATCCTGCCGGACACAACGGATGATGACACCTTTGCTAGTAAAATTCCTTCCTCTTGCCTCCCAACTGGATCGAGACAGGAAATGTGGGAAATTGGCACGAGTTAGAAGAAGCAACCGTATAAGTTTCTCGTGTCCTTTTGAAATGAAATATCCACCAAATTCCGTGTCATGCTCTCCTTTCGCAACCAATTCGGCCGGAGAAAGATTTCTTAAATTACACACTTTAGACTGTAGGGATAATAATTGTAATTCAGTAAGTTAATGGATGCTCTTGCTGTAATACTTCTCAAGTTTAAATGCAGAAAAGATAACCAGCAAAAATCAGTACCCGAAGCATAACAGGCATGGCTCCCAGACTTTTCTCGATAGGAGCTTGACGTACACCGTCTAGAGTCCAGCTCATCTGCACCGTCAGATCTCCCTTGTAACTTGTGTACCGCTGACGACATTCTGTTGGGAAGATTCGGAAATTTTTACAATCTGCAGTTCCTACCGCCACGGCTGGTGGGGAGAAGCGAGCATTCTAAAAGACATTCATATCAATTTTAACTTTCACATTCAGTATCCTTTCCAATTCGACTAGCTATTATTAAATGATTACAGTTGATGATCGAATTTTAAGAAGCAAATCAACTCTTGACTGTCAACTGTGGCGTGAGTACTTACAGTAAGTTTTAGACTGATCCTTTCCTTCCCTGGCAGTTCGAAACTAACAGGAGGTAAATCTTCGATGGCTAAAAGTAACCCCTCCTCAATAAACCAGTCGAATGCTTCCACATGGGGGGTCGCGAAATCTTCCAGTGACTACAGATGACAGAATAAACATAGAACCGTGTACAATTTAATTTGTAAACAACAAGCTCTAAAGACAGATAACGCTCATATATTGTATATAAAATATATCAAACCGGTTGCTAGTCACCTCACCAGTGTGTATTATACATATCGTCGGTGAAGAATCAAAATGACCTAATTCCGTGGTTTCAATGTAAATTTAGGTAATTTTGCCTCTTCACCGGGGATATATAATATTTCCACTGCGAATCCTGCATTTCAATAATTGCTACTAAATACAGAATAAATACAAAATAAATATAAATGATAAACAACAAAACTCACGGGTACGGCTTCCTTCCTAATTTTTCTATATTCTGGGCTTAAATTGGTTAAAGTAGGTTCTTCCGGCATGTACTCCCATAATTCCTTCGCCTTTTTCTTCTTATTTTCCTTTAAACCCATATTAATTGTGTTCTTACACAAAACCAAAAATGACTGCGATCGTGGGGTGACAAAGTGGGCTGAATTGAATGAGTGCGTTAAAAATGAAACTGTGAATTCACTTTCAAAATACTAGTGAGTAGTGAGTGAAGGTACCATCACCGAATTGCAATACCAAAATACACAAATATGACATAAATGCCTTTATTATTAATTACGTATGCAATTTGTAATTACAAATTACAAACGAGCACAATGTCAAATGTTGAACGTGGAACGAGGCAACCAGAAAGAAAAAGAGAAGTGAACGTAAAAGAAATAATTAATTATCAATTCAATAATATTCAATTCAATAGGAATACACGTGCATGGTTTGTACTACGCGCTTAAAACAAATTACGGATAGCGCGGTTGATTCAAGCAGATAATTTTAATTGTACAAAAGTTGTATTTAAATTCAAGATTAAGATCTATTAGTATTAGTAAGTTGGGAACAGTTGGTGGAGGCGGAGGGAGGTGATGTACCATAATTAAATGTTAAATACTTGCAGATGAGCGAATTTTCCTCATAAGATCTTTATGAGTGTGGTTGTGGTTTGGCACGATTTAAGTCCCGAGTTTAACCAGACGACAGACAACCCCATAATTCCATCCGTCAACTTGGTCTTGGTAGTTGGTAGAGCAAGTTGCAAGTAGTCATCCTACATCAACATTCTCATCTCATTCTCAAAGTTAAACTAATTACAGTTGTTAAGCGAAGTGATCTTGAGTGCATACTTGTAAGTTTGTTCAACAAGTGTAAGACTGATGACTGCAAAGTTCTTCTAATTATATACACATAGATGCTAAAACTTTGGAGAATTTGTAATCACTGCTAGATGCAGTATAACCCTTTCTTTCTAATATATACACGATTTATAGTACGTTTACGCGACTGTTGACATTTCATTTTTATCAATCTGTTCTCTGATTCCAAACTTCAGCTGAGCGAAACTTTGAGAGAACTTTGCCTTTTGACATTTAGAAGCAACAGTAACAAGATGGAATAGATTCAGATTATACATTTTTCTTAAATATTCTGTATTTTAAAATAATTACGTTAAGTTCCTGTCAACTGGCGTCATCATCAGATCAGTTATGATTATGATCGAATAGCACAGACACAAGCTTTGATGTTTGCAATTATTAGCATAGAACATAAAATCATTTGTAATTAGAATACTAACTGCGTAGACATGAGAATTAGTGGTCTTGTTAAAACTACAAACAAGACGTCAGTAACAACAAGAACAACAAGCACGAGCCTGTATCATATGTTTATCGCTTCCCGTTGGGATATATCATGCTGCATTAAAAACCAAAAGAATTCCTTTTGAGTTCCAAATTCGTTTCGATTCAGTATCAAGTTGAATTTATGGTGGTAGTATCAAAGGCTTTTTAGTTTTGGTTGAAAGACCTTAGACATTATAATTATAGTTATTCCGTCGTAAAGTATACAAAATCACATTGCCTTCTGTAAAATGGATTTTAAAAAGAAACTTAAAAACTTTATGCAAAAGGAGGTAATAATAATTTTGTACTTTTTATTTTAATGTAATTAGGGGCCTTTAGAATGAATATATTGACAATGGATATTACAGTAAATTAGTTACAAAATAAAAAACGCTTTTGTTTTGGTTGTCACTGTGTTTTGTATTCTTAAGGGAATACAAAAGGTGCAGAAAGCACTGAGTCCGAACAGCTCGGGTCCAGAACATTCGTTAATTCTTCCCTCCGTTGACATTTTGCCTGTGAGTCGAACAAGGGATTCAGAAGCGGAATTAAGAAGTCATCCAAGTGACCCTGATGCGGATCACCTTATTCTCAAAACTATTGACAAATTATTTTTTACTTCGGATGGTTTTGATCCCAGCTTATTTGAACTTCAGGTAGGCAAGTCTTTCAAAACAGTATTTAGGTAAGCATATACCTAGGTATGTAATGATAAATTCAGGAAGTGTTTTTATTTTTTTGACGTTTTGCTTTGATAAAGAAATTACCGGATCCCCTAGACAAAGATTACATTCAAGAGACCCGTCAAAGAATCCTCAAAGAATTGACCGTCGTTTCGAAGAAAGTTTTCCAGCTCATTTTAGAAAAACAGTCATCGTACACGGGTGAAATCGAAAGGTAGGTGGGGGAAAAATTATGAAATTTTTATACCGTTATTCTAGTGTATTAGTTAGAGAAAAGTTTATGTAAAGATGATGTTTTTATTTTTCGCACTACATTTTTTCAGAATACGAACAATTGAAGATCAACTGCGAGCAGCGATATTTACATGCCAAGCGAGCCGTGACAATCTTGCTGTTTCGAAAAAGCAATTTACTACTAAGAGTCTGGGCATTCTGGCTAATTACAAAAAACGACAGGTTGCTATTACTTTGCTCAAGTCACTCCGAACAATCAATACTCTGGTAATTTACTTTCGCTCATTCAGACCCAGATTCTGTTTACAGCGCATTTACATTTCTGTTTATTTTAAGTTTGTATTTAATTTACCTCCATTTTCAATTAACATTAGCAAAAAACGGAACTACGCTTACAAGAATTACTCTCTGAGGACGACTATCCCGGTGCAATTCAGTTACTTCTAGAATGTCAACAAGCAGCCATCACCTACAGTCACTTCACCTGTATTTCCGAACTATCCAAGAAGCTACAAGATACTTTAGAGAATGCTGAGGAACAGCTTGACATGGCTTTATCTAAGGTAATTATGCATGTGGGAAAACTAAACAGTGTTAACAATTAAATGAAAAGAAGATAAATAAATGAAAAATAAACAAGCAATCGATTGCTTACGGACACCCATTTAAATGCAGCTACCTTTAAAATGTCTTAGGTCTGTACTCACTTTGACGAGCGTCACTACGCAAAGCTGCAGAAAGCTTACGAACTCCTAGGCAAAACTCACACATGTGTGGACCAATTGTTAATGCATTATGCATCGGCGATTCACAATACAGCATTCAGCGTAGTTCATGGCTTCGCTGAATTGTGCCGGGTGAATGGGCAGCCAGTGAATCTGCAGAAGAAACAGTACCAGGATCTTTGTTCGGTATATATAACCGTAATTATAATTAATTAATGTTATTAAATTCAATGAAAGTAAGAGTATGAGTGGATTTATTTAAAATGTACTACGCAATCGGTTTCTTTAATCAAGGAATTGTTTTTCATACAGTGCCTCACGCAAGAAATATTCATTCCGTGTCTAGTAGATCTATGTAAAGCTCTTTGGAAGATTCTACTAAGTTATCACAAATTGATTCGGTGGCATAAGGATAAGAATTCCACTTTCATAAGTAATAATACACAATGAATTTTTAACTTTTCTTTGAATGGTCTACAGTTTCTTTGGATCGTTAAAATTGGTATAAAACGATTTTGAATTATTATTTGCTCAAGGCGATGATCCGAATGCCTCCAGTAGTGTAAATCCAGAGGCAGAGTATGTCGATCAGAAATTATCCAGTGGTTGCGGTAAGATCTGGCAGGATGTTCAAACCAAAATTCGCTATTTTCTTCTGTCCTTTGATTTCACAGGATTTAAAATCGACGAGTTTATGCAAATTCTATCAATTATTCATAGGTAAGTAGTAGACCCCGAATTTGCATTTTTTCATCATTTCGTAATTGGATTGCGGAAATGATACGATAATAACTTTGTTTTTTCTTATGAACAGTTTAAAAATCGTGGGAACGGAATTTTGCAAGAGCGAATCGGAAAGTTTACAGGATTGTGTTCAGCAAGCAAGTCGTCGGTATTTCCTGCGTTACCATCATTCGAAATTAGACGAGTTGCGCATTTTCTTAGAGAACGAAGGCTGGGAAGTTTGTCCGGTACGGCCGGACTTCGATATCAAGAAATTACATGAATTCAAATTCCTTCAGGAAGACACAGCTTCTGTTCGTATCACCGAGACTGATTTTGGAATCGATCTGAATATCTCCTCCAATTCAAATTCAATAGACGAGCAAAACCAAAGCCAAAATCAGAGAAATCGAAAGCGGAAACTCTTCATGAAATATCATGAGGCTGGGTCACCGTTTGACCTGCAGAATGAGGAGGCTGATGAGGATATTTATTCTGATGTAATACCGTGGAATTTTCTAATGCAATCAGTTGCTATATATTATGTGTGCATTTCTGAACTAGAAACACTACGCTGATATTTGGTTTTTATTTCAGGCGAAGTCACCTCGTCGGAATAGGCCTGGAAGTAAAAGCAATAGCATGGCAGAAAAATCGCCGTCGAAGAGCATCGAGAATAATAATATAGAAAATTGTAAAGAGAGTGATGGTGGTTTTGATAGTGGTCACGTGGGAACTGAGACGGATGTGGAAATTGAAGCTGATGGTGACGAGGACGATGTAGAAGGAAACCGGAGTCACGCGTTAATTATCACCAATACGGCCTTATCCATTTTAAGACTTTTTGGACGGTAAGGAAATTATGGATTATAGAATTTATTGAATTGGTTTTATTTATTTGTACATAATAGTATAGTCTTTCTGAAATTTGAATGAAAATACAGGTACCTTCACATGATGCACCTGTTAAAATCTATTTCTTACGACGTGGCAGTTTGTATGAGTCAACTATTCGAATATTATTTCTACGTTGTCTTCATGTACTTTGGTTCTGAGAATGGGGAAGTGACGATCGAGACGTTATCAAATGCTCAGTTAAGAGCAGCCTTAAGTAGGATTAGGGATAATCTTATGAGACGTGATAGCGAAAGTGTCCAGAATGGAAAGGTAGGATTTTTTAAATCTAAACTTATTAGTGATTATTTTATATTTGAAATAAGTTACTAGTAATGAAATTAATGTATAATTAATTAAACTTTGCTCGTTGTCTCTTAGGTGAGCAACCCAATAGCCCCCTCGATCAATCTCAAGAATGAAGAAAGTCTTTATGGCCTATCGGAACGAGTAGTAGCTTCCGAATCAACTATTTACATTGCTCTACAATTAGATAAATTAAAACCGTACATTCAGTGTCATGTCCCAGAATCTAATTGGGAGTCCATTGCTCAACTATTTGACCAGGTCAGTTCATAAGTAATGATCAATAAGTGAAATGTATTTCATATTAGCGTCGTTGTATATTTCAAATTGTGTCTAACGTCAATTCCTTTATGAATTCTTGTTTTAAATTTTTTCAGGCGCTGATAGTTTCCTCCGAATTACGAAAGCCGATTTTTGCCGGAATTTCGTGTCGAGCCGTTGATTATGCTTCCATTGTTACGTCCATGGAGAAGGTCAACTGGGAAGTAAAGGAGCTCATGAGTCAACACAGCTCCTACGTCGATGTTCTTCTCAGAGTACGTTTTGTTCAATAAATGGAAAATGCAAACGTCTTGCAGAATTATTTCGATTTAGAACAGTAAACAGTGAACGAATTCAAAAAATATCTTACAATTTTCAAACAGGGCCTTCAAATTTTTGCTATGAGAGTTGAGAATATCCGCGAACGTGTCAACATTCCTCTAGCAGTACATTCCGTTTTGTGGGAGCAGATTTTTCGGTTTTGCAGTCGTATGTTTGTCGATGGGTAATGAATCAAGCAAAAAACCAAGAAATTAGTAACAACAACATGGAAAATGAATGAAGTGAATTTTAATTAGTTGTATGTATTTGATTTTGATTTTCTAACTTCTAGTTTCGGAGCTGCCAGGAAATGCTCTAATAGCGGACGGGGGCTTATGCAATTAGACTTCACACAGTTCTTATCAAAAATCGAAAAAATTTCCCCTGTATCCTTGAAAGGCTCACCGGACCGTGAGTACGTGGACAGTTACGTTAAGGCTTACTATCTACCCGAAAGCATTATGGAAGAGTTCTTGCAGCAGCATTCGGTAAATATTTTTTATTCGTGATTTTACTATACAAAGTCGGTATTAATTTTGTAGCTTTCTCAATTTATAAAAAGGTAACCAATTTGTTTCTCATGAATTATAAATAGGAATACGGCACGCAACAATTAAAGACTTTAGTAAATTGTGCCCTTCAAGGAAATAAGAGGTCGAAACAGCGTCTACTAGCCATGATTGAAGAATATGAAAAAACAACGAAGCGGTAGCTATAATCACTAAAGTTACGTCTTCGTCCGTTTAATCTTAATCTCAAGATCGCAACTACGATGTATTAATCCAAGTCCTTGGACCAAACGAACTACTTGTTGTTAACCTTGACCTTTGCTCCTGGCTGTGGCTTCGGGTTAATTGGATTCAATCAAAGAATACCTAGTGCTAGTGCGATCAAAATTGCTTATAGATCTGGAAGCCCAATTCTGGTTGCGAGTCTCATTAAAATAACTATAATAGTTAATAACAAGAATAATAACAATAACTGGGGAACTGATTGAAGCTACCTCGTTGCTATATACATAAATGTGTCATTTTGAGTCATCACTAACTACTACTAAATTATCTTACTAACGATTACGACTACGATCATATTAACAAAGATGGTCACACGTACGCGTAGAAAAGTGAAGAATATTTATCATTAGAACTTGTATATCTCAATTTCAATTAATCAGTGTATTTTTAAATATGAATAGTTGTATTAAAACGTAAGGAATATTATCGTTGTGATCAGTTGAACTCGCTACAATTCGAATCGATAAGGTTTACTCGACATTTGTGGTTGCTATATTGTATTGTGTTGTATTGAGTTGTTACTTTCAATCTGTCTTAATTTCGTCCATGCTCGTAGTACGTAACTGTCCTAAAGTTGTACTTATCTTAATCAATGGTTGTCACATGAAAAGTAGATGTGAGTTGAAGTCGAGCCAACCTTAACCTGATCCTGAATGCCTGAATCATTCCATTGTTTCTTTATGTAGAGTATTATAACATCTTATAATTACACACTAATCGTAAGAAAAATCATGTACCTACTACATACGTAATTATAATAGATGTTCATGTTAATCTCAATTAAGTATGTTTAAATTCTTGTTCCAGTCACGTCATATCCATTGTTAGTATAATTATTCTAGAGTAAATATCATTCCACTTGTAACTAATTATATTGATAGAAAGCACAGAATATTAGTTATAGCTCCAAAAGTGTATTCGCTTTTTTATTCACAGCTTTGCTGCTAGTAATTATTTTGTTACTTGTTAATTTTTGTGTTTAATATTTAATGGATAATTAAAATTAAAGAGAAAGTACGCAAGTTATTTACACTGTTACCGACAACGGTAATTGTCTAAAGACGCAGAAAAATACAAGCATAGTTTCGGAACGTCCTTCGAATTGCAGGTTTATATAATTATGTTATTACCTACTGCTTGAAGTTATCAAATTACGATGCTTAGCTGGCAGTATTATTATAAATATAATACAATGAGGAACAGTTATTGTTGACTCGCGATGAATTCGTACTGAACTGTATTGCTGTTAAACCTTTTATTCTTACTTACATCTAGAACTGTATAGAGTATGTTGTGTTGAATTTAATCGAAATTAAATTATTGCATTATTGTGCATAATCTTGTGTTTTAGTTGTAAGAATGTGTTTAAGTATTACAAACAAACTATGTAACCTTATGGCGTGGACTTAAAAATCGAATTATATTAATATAATAAATTAAATTATGATGGTATGCGATGCCTGTAATTAAATTCATATTTAAATAGATAATCAAAGCAAATTAAAATAAAGAAATCTTGTTGTAATTATCTCTAAAAATGGAAAGTGATCTACTGGCTATTTTTCTCTTTGATTTTGATTATACTAATTATTTATGTTTGAAAAGTTTATCGGGATATTTATAAAATGAATGTGAATTCCAATGAAGATAAAATTATTAAAAGACAACTTTGATGAGGAAATAAAGATTCAAATATCGCTAATTAATTCTGTGTGAGTTCGGTTTGTATCAATGTAATTTAATGAAGAGACAAATCAATATCTATTGTTATAAAAACGCAATAATTATAAGTTATAATAATTTTGAAAAATGGCAACATAAATAAAACTACGAATTCAGCGGAAATACATAAATCAGCTATACGTACTAATTATGAATAACTAAAGAATGACAGGGGAAAAATTAAAGTTCCATCTGTTCACTATTGCTAAATAGCCACCCACCCTTCTTTAAGTCATGTTTCACTCTCGCCAAGGTCGCCACAACCGTTAGTTGATCTACAATCCTTAATTGGCTTTGATTTTTGGCTTTGGTTTTGGTTTAGGTCTTCGGGTATTATTTCATGTTGTCCTTCTTCCTCACTAGAATGCCAACGCCAACGTTGCAGTTCATCCAACTGACCTTTCAGTTTCTCTCTAAAGTTCGAAATGCAGATAAAACATTCAAGGCATGTGATACAATAAAGATGATATTGTATAGGTGTGTAATTGTGGAATTCATTTGCCGTGTGCATTGCATTTTAAATGCGTTAACTTCACTTACGTTTCAGCTTTCATAGTACTGATTTCTCTTTTTCTCTGTGTGGGGGTAGTCCCTTGTTCTTGCTCTAGGATTTGACTTTGACTCGGTTGTAATTGCAATTGTAAATCATCGAACCGTTTCTCCCATTTGATATCTTGCTTGTTACAAAGAGTTCTCAGCTTCGTACTTCGAATATGAACCAATTCAGTCAATTGGTGGATTCCAGCATGCAAAACTTTCATGTGTTCACCCAATTCTTTATAAACACTTTCACTGTCACTACTCTCACATGTTTCTGAGGTGTGGGTATGATTTTGGCTTTGATGTTGGTCTGGAATTTCCATGTTCGTAAAACTCTGAGCAGGCTATAACTACAATTAATTGATTATATTATGGCGTCACAAATAAATGTAATTAAATCTAGTACGCGCTACGGTTAATCTTGAAACGAATAAGCTGATGTGAGCCGAAAAATAAAGCAGGCTCAGAAACAAATTAACCTGTGAACATAATCGAGGAAAAGGAACTACTTACTATATGTATATAGTAAAAATTCGTCGGTGAAGACGTGAAGAGGCAAAATGAGGCAAGTCCATAAATTGCTAGATGCAAAATGAGGCATGTCCATGAATCCCTTAAATGTAAGGTGAGGCAAGTCCAGGGAAGCCTAGTTAGGGAAGCCTAGTTGGACTTGCCTCACTTTATGTACACTTAAGGAATTCATGGACATGCCTCATTTTGCATCCAGCAATTTTTGGACTTGCCTCATTTTGGCTCTTAACCGAC